>VZUI01040810.1:0-62178 GCA_013401135.1 Cettia cetti
TAAAATAAAATAAAATAAAATAAAATAAAATAAAATAAAATAAAATAAAATAAAATAAAATAAAATAAATAAAATATTATGATGTGGATAATGGATATACAATTGTAAACCAATCATTCCCCTATTTTAATGTCTTATCACACTTACTTGCTCTTTCACACTGCACAAATGATTCAGCTTTTCCATGCTTTAGCATTAAATATCTCAGTCATAAAACCACTTTGATAACATTTTACTGCACCAGTTACCTAGAATTTTGGTAATCTGACGTTATTAGATTTAGTTAATAAAAATTCCAAAAATAAAAGAAAACTAAGAAAATAAAGCCCAAAATTCTATGCAATCATAAAAGTGCAGATGCAATCTTAAAATTACTTAGTCAGAAGTATAAATCTTGTTAGTGCCAGAATTTTAATTCAGATGTGTCTTCTACCTTATCTTTTAAAACTTTGTTTTCCATTTTAACCCAATAGCCTACCATGTCAACATTTAAAACATATATGTACTACACAGGTCAAAAAAAAATTGTGCAATGTGTCGGGACATGTGGTCTTTGAATCTGTATTTTGCTCTGTCCCTATTAACCATCCAGCATTATCTTTAAACTGTGGCTATTATGTCTTTAATAAGCAGTAGACAGCTTATTTGGTTGCAAACTGATCTAATGGAATATATGTTGTTTCTTCAAACAAAATTATTTTGTATTTTATTTATCTGGATAAAACCACAGATATTTCCCGCATTTGTATATACAATCTAGTTAAGTGGACAGTTTGATGGGTAAAGTACTATGGGGATAGTCAAATTCAGAGCATAGCAGTGCAAGGTTATATTTTACCTGGAAACCAGTAGTAAGAGGGATACTACAGGAGCTTATCCTGAATCCTGTCCTGTCAGACACTTTTCTAAACACCCTGGAGAAGAACATGGTATATACTCACGTCAAGTTTTCAAATCTCTATAATTTTGTGAGACACCTGGCAGGATTGATTATTGAGAGGGTCCTGGATATGTTGATAGAATGGCCAACAGGAATCTTATAAATACAGAATCGATAATGCAAAGTCCAGGCCCTGAGAAGAAATAATGTCCTGCAATGACACAGGAGGAGTACCAAGGCTGCAAAAATGCCCTGAGACTCTGGGGGTCAAGACAGATAGTACTTTTGAGCCCCCTGGAGGTCCCTTCCAGTGAGAACTGTATGATAGTGATGAACAAATGCAGAAATAGTCTGTCTTTTTACATAGTGTAATTTTAGACATTGCTGTATCTTCTCCCTTGAGACACAACTTGGTTGTGATATAGATTCCTATAATCTGAGCTATTTGTTCTGTAATATGCTCAGTTTTATTAAAGGTGATATACCTCAGGTATCCCAACCTATTTTATTGATGCTAATACTTACACTGGTGTAGAAAATTAACTCAGATCCATAGTACAAATCTACTATTGATATTATATTGATTGCTCCACACCTACATTTACATGGACTTAAACTATACTGAAGCCAGAATATCTTTGTAGATCATACTTTCTTTTTTTCTTCCTGTAATTACTGTATTCTCATGTGTCACAGCCCATACGAAGTTGATTCCTTTATAACTACCTCAAACTTTTAATAATGTAATTGTACATACAGAGAAACTTCTCTGCATATGTAAAAGGAAGGGGATGTATTTCAATACATGATTTCTGTTTTGCCAAGGCTAGAATAGCCTCTCTCTGTGACTACGTTGCTGCCTGCTGGAAGCTATGCTTTTGAGGCCGGTGATACTCATGAAGTGAAAAACTTTTCTTCAAAACTGTTGATGTTCATCTAAAAATCAGGTGTTTGCTTGCTTCTTTTGGCCTTAAGTGAAGTTCAACCTTAATAAATCTGAGCTTCCTCTGTTTAAAGGACACAGGATAGTCCCCACTTTAAATCTGACTGTTTCTGGGATTTTATTCTTGACCCTTGAAGTCACTAGAAGAAGTCCTGTGCTCTGACAGATATATCCAGTAGCTAATAAATGCCCCAAACATTTTTAGTGCAAGGGAAAAAGAAGGAAAGCAGCTTTACCTGGAAGCAGAGTTCATTAGAATGACTGGAACGGGTCTAAGTACACAGCCTGACAGACTCACCCTTTCTCTCTCACATTCTGTCACAGGCTTCATAGCAGCAAGAACTTGACTCTTAATAGTGTGATAAGTGGAATCAGGGTAAAAGTGGAGAAAAACAAAATGTTCACAAGATTCCATTTCACCAGATATTTTTGTTCTCTACTGCTTTTTCTGACAAAGTCAATGTTTTTATGAGTCAAAATAGTTAAAACTACCCTGGAATTTTACCTGCCTATTGTAACAGAAGACACATATACCACTCCAAAAATCTATGTTATCACAGTATGTTCTCTTGGATCACAGTTTGCAAGGCAAAGGAGCTAAAAATTTGCAAGACAAAAGTTGCCTTGGGTATTTTCCCCATGACAGCAAAATCAAGTGCCATCCCAGAATATTATTTGCATCATGAGTAAACATACAACTAAAATTTCAAAGAGTTTTAATTATAGTGAGAAATAATGTAGAGCAATAGTAATTTCACGTTTATTATCCCCAAAACTGCAATTACCATTAAAACACACCTATATGCTAACAAGTGTTGTGTAGTATTACTACAAAACAATAATTGCAGCTTCATAATTTGCAATACAGGTGAAACTTCTGTGTCCCTTTTTCACTTCTCTTTATAGACTACTGAAAAATAACAACCCCACTTTAAAAATATTTTACATATGCTATTTATAAATCTTTTTTTTTCTTTCTTAGTGTTTTCCAGGGTGCCTGACAATACAAATTCGTACCATTTTGTGTATTTTTATTGTGATCTTAATATACTCTGTGGCTCAAGGCTGTGTGGTAAGTACTTGAATCAAGTTTCACTTAAGTTAGCATTCTGTTTAAAGAACAAGATGGTGCAGATTCATCAAACACATACCATATTCTCATCATGATTAATTCCTACTTGTTTTATTATTCATACTTGCAGAGCATGCTCCTTCAGAATTAATCCCCTTTGCTGCAATTTGAACTTGCATTGGCCTGAGACGGTGTATTGAATTAGGAATGGCAAAGCTATTAGCAAATTACACAAATAATACCTATTCAAAACCAATATCAATTTGTATGTCAGACCTTAGCATCATGTAAACTGTTGATGTCATGTACTTTATGAGAAAAATGTTTTCAAATCTTCAGCTTGCTTACTAGTTCAATGGTTAGTATTTTTGACAGACAAGTTATGGTGTAAAAACAAGATTACTATTTCTATGTGGCAACCTATAGAACAGACTTCTGTTTAATAATGGGGATATTTTTAGTCCAGGCAAATTAGAAAAGATAGATCTTAAAATATTGACAGTTTTGTGTAACAAGAAGAGGTGCTTACACTGTGCTACTTACATGATCCATTCATATCTAATGTTGAAAAAGCTTCTGTTGTGTGAAGTGAATGTGCTCAATACTTCTGAAAATTGAGTTGCCCTTACTGTAAATTAGCAGAGAGTTCGACATGGTGGACTTGTATTCAAATGTTATTCAAACTTCCATCTAAGTATTCGTCAGTCAGTTACCTTGACAAATTCCTAGTGCTCAATTTTAGCATTTTGGCTGCTAATGCTAAAGAATTAAACATGTTAGAGTACTCAAAGGAGAGAATCCACACAAAAATAGGACATGAAACACAATTGGAAATGCTGAGAAGGCAGATATTTCAAATCATGCCTCTGCAGGAATTCGACAATGTGTTCTGACCATTAAGAATACATGAGCAATTCTCTGTGCTGAGATGCCAAGCCCCTTATTTTGTCTTTTGTATATTCACTCATCCCTGGACCTGGTCTGAGAACACAATAACTAGCTGATCTCCATGAACTCACTGGGCAGAGGATCCCTTTTCTGTGGATTCCAGTGTCATGAGAGGAACCAAAAATTGGTGATGTTGAGACATTTCTGGGAATTCCTGAACATCATCTGTGTGAGTAACACACCCTAATAGCACACAGATGTATATATGGTTCCTAATGTGGATATCAGTGCAAAATGCATAGTTTTGCAGTGATTCCAGGCAAGCTTCTCAGCAAATTCTGTATATCTGACTTTGGGATTGAGATTAAAGTTATGACAGCTAAAACCTTTGTGAATCAGCCTCCACAGATCTGACACTTACTTTGGCCAAATGAAACAAGCACCATTGTTGCCACTTAAAGATAGTGAGAATGAGAAACAGACATGGTAAGCCCTAATGCAAGGCTGAACAACAGTAGAAGACAGATTAGAATTCAGAGGTTCTGACCTCCAACAAGGCAGTGATAATTCAATTACAGTTTAGAACATAACTTTATCCATTCCTGAGCAAAAATAACTTGCAACCATAGGAGAAATGTTTAATCAGTAGAAATTATTAGTTCGTGCACAGTAATGTCTCCAGAATTCTCATCTGTCACAAGACCTAGGTGTTGATGTTCCACTACTGGTTGTATAGCAGATGATGTTTTCCTGGATGGATTGCAGATCACTGATGAAGCCCTCATGTATGTGTATGTTTTAGGATTAATTTAGTACCAAAGCATATTTAAGAATATTGAACAAAATCCCATTAAAAGGATTTTTTGTTTCACTCGCTCAATCTCATTTCATAGTGCTACCCATTCTGAGTTTAACTCACATTTTTTTATTTATTATGTCTCAGTTTCTAAGTTAATACAACCCCTTCTAAAATATATGGTTTAATCACCCTTCAGGATGTCAGTTACTTTACAGCATGTTATAAAATTTCATTGTCAGTGGCTGGGATGAAATGAAAAGGTCTTATAACTCACATCGTAAGAGATACTTAAGTACAGGGCAGGGCTTATATGATGGTGCCTGTTAAATCAATTTCACACTACCATCCCACTCTCCCCTACTTATATTAACATTTTACCCTTTTCCTTTGTAAGGACTGCAGTTAAAACTAGAGCTCTAGGGGCTTGATTATTTGCCAGAAATTCCTCTCTTCCTTGAGTTACAGCTCTGAGATATGTACATGACATTGTCTTTAGGAAAAGCAGGTTAGATTTCCCCACATTTCCCCTAAGAAATATGCTATAAAAATTTATTTCCCAGGGTAAGAAGGAAATAGAACTCCTTGGATAACTGAAATGACAGGAGTAATTAAAGTCCTTGTATTTGAAACATATGTGACAGCAGAAGTAGCTGTGAGATGGAAAAAGATATTATGTTTAGTTTTTCACTCAATTAAAATATGTTTTACTTTGTATTTAAGTAATTGAAGTTTATATGGTTTACATAGTCAATAAAACATTTATTTCTATGCTCAGTACCAGAATCTTGTTCACCTGCATAGCCACATAAAATGTTAACTGAAGTTTCTTAATTTTGCAGGAATATCCTGGCTTGAGAATCTCTTAGATTTGAGCACAGAGAGGGGAACTATTCAACTAAGCCCACACTACAATTGGTTGCCCTTATTGACATCTAATTAACAAATTTTGTCTCTCCCCAAAAACTCAGTGGAGCACTACAGGAAAAGGAGATTCTAATACAGCATTAAGCTGAGTGAGAACTCCACAGCCATATTTTTTCCAATTAGAAACGAACTATAGTCAGCCTCCATAGCACCTGCATTTCTGTTTATTTCGTATTTAACTTTATCCCCTCTCGCCTCTCCTGTCTTTTCTAGGTTGGCTGCATGCCTTGGGTTTGGAATATGAATTCCAGCAGCTCAATAGTTATAATTTCTCCTGGTGGGACAAACAAAACAATGAATGAACTTCCATGTGACACAGCCCATTATGCTTTCCTTTCCTGTGTAGTGGGGACTCTCACCTTGGCAATATTTCTACGTGTATCTTCCTTGCCAAAAATGATTCTCCTGCTTTTTGTTACGATTTTGTACATAGTTATTCTGGAACTCAGTGGTTACAGAAAAGCAGTGGGGTAGGTATCTTGCAAAATTAAACTATGGATAATTCTCTACAGATAGTCACACATTGACTACTTATTTCTGAATTGTCCTCTAGTGTTCATGCTGCCTAGGACTGTAGACTCAGTAGAGCATAAGAAATACATCAGTCATCGTCTCCCCAGCAATTGTAGGATCCATCAACACGTGATCTGTTTTTGGGAGCTGGCAACTGTTGCCTCATTGTTCTGTAGTTTTATGCTAATATACCCCAGCTGAAAACACTGCAGTCTAACTATCATATGGAATAGAAAAGCACAATTAAAAACTTAACTGCCATATTTCAGCAGACCTCAACCAATCCCGATTTCAAATCAGCTTTTGAGCTTTCCAATGTTTTTACATCTCCTAATTTAAAACATGCGCACACATTACAATAATCATGGCATCTAAAAATCCTCAAGAAGTTGCATGTTGGTATGATACAATGATCAGAAGTCCTATTACACATCTCCCTGCCCAGATGAGCCTCTTCAGAAAAAGCTAGTGATTAGGAGGTACCCATGTGTTCTAGACTAAGGATCTGGTATTAAAAATCTGCAGTGTTAGGTATTAGACCTGTAATAACCCATTTATTTTCTTTTTATGTTTAAGGGGCGGCTCCTTTTATATGCGTGGCTATGAACCAATACTAGCTATTTTGCTATTTGCTTGTGCTTTAGCACTGCATTCAAGACAGGTGGACTTGAAACTGCGTCTGGACTACCTCTGGGCAGTGCAGGTAAATCACAGGACTTTATAGTGTCCATGCACAAAAAATAATGTCTGACTTTTTGATTTGGTTTACAAATATTTTCAGGACAAATTACTCAGACTCAGACACTCAAACTTTTTCATGTATCTTGGGGTTCACAGAAAAAATTGTTTTTCAGCTTTCTTTCCACAGACCTATAAAATGCATTTTTCCTGGAGAAGTGATTTTTGTTCCTTTGCAGTTGCTCCAGGATATCATTAACCAAATAACATATTTATATCGAAGATGAATTAGGAATAAACTGTTAATATAAATTTGAGATAAAAAAATTAAATCTGTGGGGTATTTTAATCCTATATTACAAAGAGGAGTGAAAGTAAATTAATATTCAGGTAAAGTGAAAAGAAGCAAATTAAACTGATAAAAGGAAATATTTAAATCTATATTATACAAAGGAACTATGGAATTCTTTCCCAGAGCAAGATCAGAAATTTATTTAGATCCCAAGTGCAAGGACCTTGTTTGAAAATATATTTCCTAACTATCAGACACAGCAAAAATCTATAGAAATTATAGTAGCCATAACACGGGCATCGGGATGTCTACCTCCTGTCACACCTCTCAGCAGTCTAATTCCCGCCTCCAAAGTGTTTTACACCGGCCCCCAAGGAAAGGAGAAAGTTGAATATGTAAGTTTATTTGGTGGAATTTGGAAGCTATCCTTACAGTAAAGCTTACACAGCTGTAGTTGACAGAGGTCATATTCTTTTCTCAGCTGCACCCTGTGAAGTATTTTGACAAGAGGACCACTTAAATCATCACATCTCTTGCTTTTGCACACAACATAAGGACTTGAACACTTGGGTTACTGGTTAACTGGAACATATCCCTGGCTCCACTGTATTACCTAAAATGGAGAAATCAGTTATAACTTAATTCTATTATCTCCTGCTTGAAAAGTTTTTCTATCTAGCAGCTAAGTTGTGTGGGGATTTCTTCTTTGACTTGATGTCCAAGACTCTGTTCCCCTCTTTTATGCTTTAAGATTATCTTGTTCTATGATTTCCATGAACTCTGTACAGTTGAAACTGAATATGGTCATTAAATTTTATTTTTGTGCTGTGACCTGCAGTATTGATAACTGCTGTGCCTGTCAGCTACAGAAGCTTGTTTCGGATAAACTGATACTAGTTTCTGTTTGTTGTGGTGCCAAATACAATTTTCAGATGGAGAAAAAGATTGCCTAATTTTGAAATTCAGTGCAGCACCTGCCTGGCTTGATAGTCACTAAATATGGGTTGGCACACCATGGAACTATTTGAGTGCCATATGACTCATGAATACAAAACCTTCTGTATGTTTTTCCTAGCCGTGAAATTGAGTAGCAGTAGAATAATGTACCAGTTTTGCTATCCTGTGACCTTTCAATGGACCTAGAGTGAATTCCAGCATCTTAAATACTTTTTATCATTCCAGCTATTGCGACTTGCATGGCAAACTGTGTGTCCTTAATGGAAGTACTGCTTCAAGATTCTTAGTTTTAAGTGAGCTTTTAATTAGCAATTAATCAGTTTAAAAAAATTAAGTACAGGAGTATGGCATGCTTGTCTAATGAAAGACCAGGACACTGGTAAAGGACAAAATACGAACTTTTTCTGTTTTCTTGGAGGCAGGTTATATAAAAATACCTAGTCATCATCACTACTGTTAAAAACATTGAGCACTATCTTCACGGGACAGTAAGGGGAGATAAGATGTGAAATTTCAGTACTGTCCACTGGCATTTTCAGGTATCATTTCAGAAAGTGCTTTTCATCTGAGAAGATCAAATGACATTTTCAGATCTTTTCACGTGCAAATCAGAGACTTATGTGGTGCCACCTTGTGTGTGAGGTTTGTATGATAATAATGAGAAAGGAAAAAAATCAGTTTAGGTAGAAAATTCAGAATTTAGGGATCAACATAACTACCATTCTTTGAAATCAGTATGTTGATTTCAAATTATTATGATCTCAATGATTATGTTTTTGGCTTCTTAGGTTATCTGGGCATAAACCTTTCATCTTCTCAATTCCAGGTGGAAGATCTAGATAACATGTGGATAAGAAAGAAATGCTGTTTTGCTTTCTACTCTGTGTATTGCTTGTAAATGATATTGAGTCCAAGGACTAATTAACATAACAACCAAGAGTACTGTCCATGATGGATGTTACAGAAGTGGTTGTTGCGCTTATCTATTTAAATGGATAAGAAAAAAATAAAAATAATATATAAAAAAAATCCAGAACATTGTCTTTGAACTTGCGAGGTTCTACAGCACATTAAAAATCTGACTATAAAAGGCTCAAGGAACACTCTTTATTGGAAGTATTTGTATGTTAAAGCTGCCTTTGAGTAGTTAGCAAACTCCAGGTTGCTAATTGCTTAAGTGGAGACAAGTATGGGACAGTTTTCTCCATCTGCTGGACTGCAGGAGCCACCTATAAGGCTAAAAGCAGTCTTGGTCATGTTTCTCTACAGCCATTAAATCATTTTGGCTTACCTTGGTTATATTTCTTGTAACAGAAGTTTCAGAAATACCACTGACTTTGTGCACAGGACCTATGGAGATTTTCTGTTTTCAAAGTGAGTGTGCTGATTCTTTGTGCAAACACTGAATTGCAAGAACCAAATGCTAAAGCTAGATTCACATCTCCCAGTAGCCAGTCCCTGCTGTTGGAAGATATTCCAGCATGGTTCACCCAATCATTTGAAGATATTCCAGCATGGTTCACTCAGTCATTTTAGGAGGCTTTTCAATTGCTGGCTTACATCTAGGGGAATTTCAGACTCAAAGGCTATTCTGGAAGATTCAAGCAATTTGTTTGCATACTTTAGTAGCATTTATTGTTGGGTTAATCCTGTAAAAATGTTCTCAAATGAATAAAAGCATTTGTGGCAAAAGCTGCAATAAAAAGATAATTTATTTCATCATGTAGAACAGTCCAGTACTACTAAATTATATTTAAACCATGAAAGTATCCTGAAAGTAATCACTAGGAATGCAGAGATACATATTCAATGGTCTGTGCTAAGGTCTGAGGAAAACATACTTACACACTTTTTTTTTTCACCCCATCAGGGGAAAGCAACTGGTTTGAAGAAGAGCAGTTTCAAACAAGAAAAACTGATTTAGAAAAATTGGACAGTTTCAAGACAAGTTAATTCAATTTCCATTTATCTAAGTTGCATTGCCAAAACAGTGATAATACAGTAGAATTTATGTACATTTTGTGGAAAAATACTTTTTTAATGTGTATGTTGTTAAAGCATTTTTATTTGTACTTTCTGTTCACAAATCAGTGGTGTTATAGGCTCTTGTTGATTTGCTATTTTTTTTTCTGTGCCAGATTTAAACTTTCTAAATATCACAGTATTTTCAGAAAACATCTGAAAATGTTTTCATTATATTTTTAGTAGGCAGTGAGAGGAGAATTTCATTTTCTGCATATCGTTGAGTAACTCTGTGTTCCTCATATGATTATAACTGAACAGCAAATATAGGAGATTTTTGTTATAGTGAGTGATACTCACTTTTGATTATGCAAATTATTTAACAAAACTGTGAGAAAAAAAAAAGGACAAATAAATACAAGTAATAAATTCATGAAGATCCTAAAACTACAAAATATGTAGTTGCTCATTCACCCAGGTTTTGTCACGGGAGAAAAACAAGAATAATACAATGATAGGACTTCATTTGATGCATTCAATTGGTGCATTCTTTAGGGAATACTAGAATATCATTCTGCTGTCTTTTCTAGCCCATTACACTTGTAAGAAATATAAATTTTACAATCTGCAGGCAAGACTTGCCAGGTGTCTTAGCACTTCCACTCAAAAACCTGGCCCTACAAAAGCAGTGGGATGTGTTTGTTCCCTGTGGATGTAGTGCCACCTTCAGGTACAAAAAATGAGATTTCCATGGCACTGGTGCCCAGCTTCTTTTTAACTGAATCTTGAAACTGTTTTTTCGTGTGGTGTCTATTTAGTCAGTGACTTTTCTACAGCATTTTTAGGCTTATTAAATTGTCAGGTGTTACAAGTTCAAACCGCTTCCCAGACAGAGGATGGGTAACCACTTACCAGCATTGTAAAAACTGAAGGATCATTTGTAACTATGTAAAATGCAGCAGATGCTAATTAGATTGATATAAAAAGTCATATTACTAAAAACATTTTAAATTTTGTCACCTTATCCAGTGCAAAAATAAAGTCTGCTTTTAAATACTGCAGCTCTGCAAATACAGTTGGGTTCTACAAAATTATGTAGCTGCCACAAATACCAAACAGGCATAAGCAAACAGCAGAATGTGAAAAATTATATTGGTCATGCCAATACATTTTCTTTCTTATTTATTTTCAAAGTAATCTGTCTTGTTTTTTAGCTAGTAGCTATTGCATAAATATCATGCTGGCAGCTTTCCTTAATTAACCAATGTGAATAGGAGCAAATAGATGAAAGTCTAAATGCCATTTAGCTGTTTCAATAATATTCCCACCAGGAATGTAAATACCCATGATCTATGCTATTTTAATCTTTCAGCCTCAAGCACTTCTTCTCCCTTCCAAGTGTCTGTTTTTCCTGAAAAAGAAATGCTGCCTATGCATCCTTTAATCTCGGCTGCTCAAGAGCAGGCATTAGAAGCTCATGAGTCACAAAGGAGGGACAGTTTTCATTGCACTTCCCTGAAAGGCAGAAAGCAGGAAGCTGGAAAAAGGTCCAGAAAGTACCAGTAACTGGATTACTTCCCTCCCATATTTTCGCTGTGATGGGATAGTTTTAATGTCCTCACTGTTGGACATAAATCTTTTTTTTTACTTCACCTTCCCTCCTTTATCTTTCCCTGTGAGAGATGCAAGGACACTTTTCGTCTTTCCTCAAGCAGCTCCTGAGGAATTGAATAAATGAGAGCTGTCTTAAGCAGTGCAAGGCAGGAGGATAGATACTCAAGCTTTGTGCAGTAGTAGCAGAGGAGGAACACTTCAGTTCGTATTCCTAATGGATCACTTCAATAATAAAGCAGGATGTTAGGCATGGTGTGTGGATGGGTTAAGTGCAGTCCATGCAGAGACTGTCTTGTATACCAGCATCAATGCAGCAGTATTGACCCAGTGTGTGGTCTAATATGCCTTTGCTTTTCAGAATGAGAGAGTAACCCCGGAGGAATGCTATGCTAATTCCATGAATCTTCTACTTCTAGTTCTGGGGCTAGGTCAGGCAGAGCTAACACAGCTTAGTTTTCAGGGCACTGCATTGGCCCACATGGGCATTGTCAGCACAAATTTCTCCCAGAACACATGGAGAGAGTGCACTCCTTTTCTCTCTGTCAGCTAGGAGGCGCTTGGCATCAAACAGGCCAGGGGACAAAAAAGTAAGAGCACTCCCCTTGTTCACATAATTTTCTCCTATTTTAGATTTACTATCATTACCCACCATGAATCACAGAATCATAGAATCTTTATGGTATTATTCAAGGGCTTTCCATGATGTTAGGGTTTTTTTCATGTGAAAACGACCATTTTCTCAAACCCTTGGTGTTTGATAAGTCTGACTGTGACCCAGGAAAGCTGAGATCCTTGTGCCCCAAGCAGCCTGCCAGTACCTCCTGCTATGGGGACCTTTCATAGAGTAGTCTGCTAGATCAGAGTGCAATTCAACTGATTTGTTCAAGGTCACATGCCAAAAGAGAGACCTCTTTCTGGGTCTCCACACCTTTGCCCACTGCCATTGACTGGTAGCTCCCTTGAAGAATCCACATTAACAGTTTGTAGATAACAAACTTTATAAATTAAAAAAAAAAAAAAAGTGAGAAGTTAAGGTTTTGGGATTGCTGGTGATAATATCTGACTGCAAAAAATGTATTCAAAGCAATGTACAGTCAAGCTTTAATCCCCAGTGAGAGCTAGCTAAAAATTCAGCATGCATAGAGTGCACTTCTTACCCCATAGGTGTCCATATGGGAGAGAAGAGAGGTTCAGCCTACCAGCTAATCCCAGAAGTTATGATGGAGTCTTCTCCCCTTTCTTAACTCTTCTTTACATTTATGCAAAGCCTGTATTAGTCATACATCTTACTCAGTAAGGGGTGGTCATGCCTTGGAGGCTGGTAACATCAGCGTAATATCTGTGATAATCTTGGGATAGGGCTATGTGTCAGTCCAAGGAGGGTAATTTTGCCATGGCTGCTGATTCAATAGCAGGACATCTTCTTTATCTCCCTTGGCTTCCAGCTGCTGTCTTATCAACTAAAAAATACCACCAAGTACCCTCTTGTGCAAAGGTTTCAATAGAGCCTAGTTACAGTCTCCACTCCACTCTCCATTCAGCCACCCTTAGATTGTACTGTGTGTGGAAAGTTGGGTGTGCTGACTGTGTTCCACTCAGGGAACATACTTTCCCCCTATATTTTCTGTACTGTTATCTTTAATTTTACCTCAAGCCTTTTTTCCACAATCTCATTTTTGGCAACTGAGCCCTCTCAGAGCCAAAATTGTAGTTAACAGTTTTGCATCCAAAAAGGGAAGATACACTTTTTAGGTGTGTTGAAAGTGTTGCATTCTATCATTGGTAATGGTGACATCATAAATGCCTTTCCTTGCTCTTCGATGATTTTGCCACCACCTCAGAAATGACTCTGATTGGTTTGAGCCATTAGGTCTTCACTTAAAAGCTCAGTTCTCTACTTCTTAGGCACTGTTAGGGTGTTCCTTGCTCTGAAACCTTTGCTGTGGTTCATACATAATGATGGATGTACTGGAGAATCTTTTCAATAATTTCTTCCAAAATGAAGTTTGGTCCACAATTGGACAAGGCAGAGGAATTTGATCACACATCATTTCCACATCAGAAAGGAACAGCAGCTGCCAGTGATTGAGCAATGTCACTACCCATAGAATGCATCAAACTGTTTACTCCACTCACCTACACCTACTTGATTCCTTTGATTAGTCCAGAAATCTCCACATCTTGACTCAAAAGACTATTGTTCTTTAGGAAGGTATTCTGCCCCATATTGTATTGGTAGGTTAACTGAGAACCCTAACATTCCTAGGAAGAAAGTAACAACAAAATTTCTTGTTCAAAAAATAGAGGAATGGATAAGGAAGACCTGCATGGATATTTTCTTAAGATCATCAATTCAGTTCACAATCTCTTTGCTGTTGAATAAAACTTTTCATGTTCCAGTGTGATGTAAAATGGAGTTGCAAGCTTAGTTTTGATTTTCAGCTGAAGAATCTTTTTATTTTTCCTATTAAAGCATTTAAAGTCCAACAGTCAAACTAAATGCCAGAAGCCATTTCACATGTTTATAGAAAACAGTAAGCCAGGGGAAGGCTATTTCAAGAAAAGAGCACGTGAAATTTAAACAGAGAAAGAAGTGTCAAGAAAACAGCTCACAAACAGGAAATAGATACTTAGAATAAAAGCTTCAGGTATATTTCTTGCAAAATTTAATTGCTATTTAAAGTTTACTGATATTCCACCTCTGGAACAGGTTCTGTTTCTTATCACCCAAATTAGAGTAGGAGCTGAGAATTTATTTAAAAAAGCAACAATTTCTGAAGAATTTATGTTTATAAAATCAGTTTGCTTTCAGAATTCTTTCTACTGGTAAAGAAATCTAAAAATACAGAATAAACTGCAGGACAAAGCAGATTGTGTAACTTGAATAAAAACGTTGTTTCCTAAGTTTTGTCATGGAAAATAAAACTTGGCTTCCTTTAAAAAAACCACATTAAATAATATTGTCAGACTATATGGAGGCAAGAGGTGACTGGTTTTCTCCTACTTAGATAGGAATGGATACTGAGAAATTATATAGACTTTGTAATAGATCAGGATACCAAATTTCAGATATAAATGGGACACTAAGAAAGATTAGAACAGGTTCATCAATGATTTATGTGACTGGAGTTTCTCAACAATGCCTGAGAATTTGGCCTTCCAGTCTTCTATTGACTGTAATTAGATAAACAAAATCACATTGGGAACACAGTAAGAAGACGTGAGTGTGATTGAGGAACAAAGAAAAACTGAGATTTCTGTGAGATGAATATGATACTGATCAAATGTTTTCTAATTGAAATCAGTGTGAGGCCAGAAGTCTCTCTTAAGAACAAGGAGCAAATCCCAGAGAAGTAATTTTGCAGATTATTCTATGATGGACTAGGCTAGAATTTGCAAACCTAGGAGTCTTAAATGAGATTCCTAGATATTCAGTATTTTTCAAATAAGGGATTTGCCCCAGGGGTCTGATTTTTAAAATAATTTCCTATTGTATGACTCGCACTAACTCTGTGAGTCAAGCACTGATAATAAGATGCCAGTGTCTTGGGTTAGGGATCTCAGATGTGTTAACTCCTAAGCAGTCTTTCTGAATGCTGCCATTCACATCAATAACAGAATTTCTGTTGTGAAGGAATTATATATATTTTTTCATTACAAACACCAGCATAATTAAAACAATCTCAGTGCTGACTATTTTTATTTAATTTTTTAAAAGTGTACATCATTCTTAAGGATGCTCAATTTTAAAATGTTTTTCTCTTTTGAAGTTTCTGTCCTACCAGATTTGTTTCAATTTTACTGTTTTCAATTGTACTGCTAAGTACATAGGTTTGCTTTAAACACTGGAGATTCTCACTGGCTTATCTTGTCTGAAAGATGGATCAAATACTGCTATCACTGTGTTGAAGTACCTGGGAAGTAATTGGCCTCCAAGGCCAATGTGACTTAAATGGGATTATTCTGGTTTACTTTGTAAACATATCAAGCTTCTACTTAAAAGAATAGAGAACTACAGAAGATACCAATACACTTAGCTGATCAAGCCCTGAAAATAGCTGAGAGATTTTAGCTTGAATTACTAAGGATTTAGAGGGATTTTGCCTGATGTAGAAGCATGGTACAGGAGAATGGTTCTTAATCTACATTGCTTATCTTCATTTTGTTCATTTTAATTCCAAAGGATGAATTAATAGAAACTATTTGATAGACTCAGCTAATTTTTTTCTTTTTGGAAAGGTGTTGCTGTTGGACACGAAAATAAACTCTAGGTAGAAGAAAGATCAGAAAGGGGTTTTTTTAATAATTTTACACAGTTTTTTATAATATGTTGCGCTAAGGAAGCATATTATTGGTCAGTAAAGACAACACTTTTCTTACTGGTTAAATAATAGAAACAACACTTGTGAGAGAGTTGTTATGAGAACTTAGAAGTACCACGACTATTTACATGGATTTGGCCTTGAGACAAGAAATTTTCCCAAGGGAAGAAAAAATCAGCAGCTAACAGGCTGAAAACTTTACAGACTCAGAAAATCAGACCCACAGAGAGGTTTTTCTTTTCCTCTATCCCAACAGGCAGAAGAAGAGAGAGATGATATGGAGAGAGTCAAGCTGGATAATAAAAGAATTCTTTTCAACCTGTTGCCAGCCCATGTTGCACAGCACTTTCTTATGTCTAATCCAAGAAATATGGTAAACCAATATAAAATTTAAATACATGCTGTACGGGTCTTTGTTGCTTGAGCCACCTTCCACCTGTATGTTTGCAAGAAAGGCTTGGAAAAAATTTTGCTCATGTAAAAATAGTAGTTTACAAACTACAAATAGTAATTTGTAAAAACTTGTGTTCAAGAATTAGTTTGAGATTATTTCTTTTGCTGTATGGTCCTCCTTCTCTGAAGAATTTTAATAAAATTAAGGATAAGGGAAGGTTGTCATTCAACATCACTGTGACCAAGTACCTGCATGTAAATTACTTTTATTTTTTTCATTTTTCAATCAATGTAGGATATTGGAATTTATCACAGTATTGCATCAGCTCAGTTTGGTTCTGAATAGTGAAGTGTACAAACTGCCAGACACTTATGTATTAACCACTCCAGTTCTGAAAAGTATGCTCCCATTACCAAAGCTATCTATTTAAAGTTAAAAATGGGGAATAGTACATACTCAAGGAAGACACAGATTAACATAAAACGCTGCACTGACTAAATAAATTGGTTCAAGAAGGCCTTATGAGAGTCCTTCTGGTCATCCGAAAACCTTTAGCACTGGAGTAGCCGTAATATCCATGATACTGCTCTTGAGAGTTTGGGTCAAAGTATTTGAACCACAGAAGAGTGCTTTTGCTTTCTTTGAGCCTTCCAAAATTTTAAGCAGAAACCTTACGATACAGAACAGCATTATATTATATAGGAATCCACAACACATGGAAAGACTTGAAGGAGTGAAGCCTGTTATGTACCACAGGATAAAATTGGTCCATCTCTTACTTTGCTTATAAAACAAGATTGAGAAAATGTAATTATTTGTCTTGTACAATAGAAGTTCTATAACTGTTAAAACTGTCTTCAGATTTTGGCTCACTGCTTCTATGTCTAAACAGAAAAAAACCCTAAGTTGTTTCAAATGGGTGATGTTAATTTTCTATTGTGGTCTTGAGTGAAGACATCTTTCAACATTATTTTAAGAAGTCTGGTTTTCCCTCTAGAGAAACTGATGGCCTTTGTCCTAGCTATTATTTAGCAGTAGAATAAGTAATGTAATAATGATGTTTAGTTTAGATTAATCTTTTAAAATAAAAATTACATCTGCTTCTGAACTACAGGACCTTTATTACCAGTCATATTCACAAGTGGGAGTGATGTTTGCTTCCATCCCAAATTTCAATGATTTCTACATAGAATTGGATGGCAATAATATGGGAGTGGAATGTTTACGCCTTTTAAATGAAATTATTGCTGATTTTGATGAGGTAAGGTCTAAACACTTCTTCTTTTGACCATATCAGTTCTACCAAATAACTACCAATGAGATTATCTGATGTAAATCAGTGTATCTTGAACTGTTTAATAAAACAGTACTGTAAACTTCCTATTCAATCATAGTGTCCACTGGACTTCTCCAAAGTGCCAAATTTGTACCTTTAGGCACATGATTCTGACCTAAAATTTCTCTAATATAGGAAGAGTATCAAGTACGGAAGTTAATGGCAGTTTTTTCAATGACATTGAAGAGGGTAGGCCTCAATTTAGCTAATATGATATGGTTTAATGAACTTGCACATATTGTCTGATAACTGTGGTTGCTTGTCTAAAATATTATGTAATATTTAACAGTTTTATGTTTTAAACAAAGCTTATGGACAAAGAATATTATAAGGATATTGAAAAGATCAAGACAATTGGAAGTACATATATGGCAGCTGTGGGACTTGTACCTACTTCAGGAACTAAGGTAAGAAGATTTTATGTAACAGTCTTATGTGAAGGAACCATTTTCCTTCAATTTCCAGAGTGACATCAGAAACACAACTAATTCTGTGAGATTATTGATAACTTGTATGACTTCTTTACAACATTTTGAATCTGAAATTCAAAGAACAGCTGTAGCTGGAAAAGGAAAACTGCCACATTTGCTTATGTGACTTCACTTGTGATTTCCTTGTCTGTAGCTTTGGATTCCCTGCAAATTGGTGTATAAAAGCCTCTAAATCAGTGGTAGTGTTTTAAACCTGGTATCTTAGATGGCCTTGTAAGATGCAGGGAAAAGAAGAATCTAGGTGTAGTGAATTGCTGCAAAACTAGCAGAAGAATATTAAAATTCAATTTTTACATATATATTTTTACTACTGAAATCTGATGGTAACCTACAACTAGAAAAACAATCCTCTCCCAACCCCCATTTATGGATAGGAACTTTGTACTAGGTACAGTGCTGCACTTCACCTGTTCTCTCCAAATCATCTCTTCTTTGTCTCTACCATTAGCATTCTATTTACTGATTTAATTGCTTAGCAATAAAAAAGTCAAAGTCGTTTCAAACCCACCCACTCTGGGGCACAGTTCTTCTGTATCCTCATCACTACCCCTGAGTGTTATTCTTACCTTAAGTTACTATCTTGGAACAGAGATTTCCTAGATTTCCTAGATTTCCAAGCGGCATCTGGTAAGTCAGAAAGCCCTCTAGGCATTGTATTAAATGTATAGTGTACAAAGTACTATGCATGTTAGTAATTACACTAATAAAACTAAAATTAATTTTATAAAATTTATAAAATAAAATTAATAATATAAGAATGGAATGTAAATTAAAGCAATCCATTCACTTCATCTGCCTGGAGTTTTCAGACACTTCTCCCTTGTTCTGATATGCATGTACATATGTTGTAGACATACATTGAATACATTAGTGCATATGGTTTAGCATTGCAAAATAGTACTAAGCTAAAAGGCAAAAGCAAAAAAAGGCCAGAAGATGCCCTGTGGACTTTTTAGCAACAACAATCCCTGGTAAGTAAATAAAAAACAAGACCACATATAAATCAATGGTTAGAATCATGTTGGAGTATATCATACAACTAACCTTCTGGTCTGCAAAGTATTTCCTGATGCCTTCCTTTGTATCATTCCTAGAAATCTATACATTAAAAAAAAAAAAAAAAAAAAAAAAAAAAAAAAAAAAAGAAGAAAAAGTATTTTAAAAAATCTGTTTATCCTACAACATTTGAGTCATGGGTTCTGAGACAGGCAAAACCCACTGATTTTCAGAATTTTTTCCGTGTGTGATCTGAGCCAAACAGGCAATAGCATACGTTTGTGTCTGCCATAATTGCTCTTTGAACTATAATCCTCAAAACAAGGGTGTTATTGGATAACTTTGGCAGCATATGTTCCAAAAGCTAAACTTGTTAAGTCTCTTGTATTTTATAGTTGTTGAGTGAAGGGTCAGCTGAGTCAGTCCTTATGATAAAAATGCATTTTAAACCACTGCAGAAGATCTTGTACAGTATTCTGTTTCCTTTTAAATCTTGGGCAAATTTTGATATTTTCTATATATGTAGAATTAATTAAAAATTCTGTATTCCAGAATAAAAGATCTCATATGGAACAGATAACAATTTTTACTTTAACTTAGGTTTTTTGTTCTTCCGTGCTCTCTCCCTACTATTCATGTGATGCAAATGAATAGAAATTATTTACATCATCTTGCCAGTAGTTCTCAGCATACATCTCTATATTAGAAGTCTGATAATCCTGGCTGGCCTATCATGCACAGAAAATCACTGACAGCTTCACACAGTCCCTGGGCTGTCCTGTGGAGCCATATATGTCCATGGGGAACCATAAGACACTCATGTGCCTCTGGTCTGCCCTCTGCCAGGAGTGTCCCAGGTTCAACAGAAAATCTGGCAAAGCCTCTGATTGTGAATCACTAATTTCATACTAGGATTTGGACATGAACAGAAAGCAGTGTGCTCTTAATTGAGGATATTTATACACTTATGAGCCCAGTACCCTGATGAAGTCAAATATTTAAATCCCATATTTTACTAGACTCCTGTTTCTGCACCTTGACTCAGCAGGTGGCTATAGTAAATGCACATTGCCTCTGTTGCAGTGACTTTGTTGTGATGCTCTGAGCAGTTTTTCCAGTAACTACTCTGATGTTTAAATAAATAATTATTTTCCAGTTACATCAACAGGGCAGCACACAAACCAAGCTTTTGTAGATCTTTTGCACAATATAAATTCATTGTATCTGTATTTCACCAGGATCCTGACTTCAACAGGGTCCTAACTCTGTGGTGTTCTTTAGGGAGGTTCAAAAGAATTGGCCCTAATCCTATTTAGAGGCATCTGTCACCTGCAGCGCACTCAGTATTTGTCACCAATCCTTTCTCCTGCAACCCTGAAGGGCATTGCAGGAAAACAGAACATTCATCAGAGAGCAAAGAAATGTAAGAGAGGAAACATAAAGAAAATTAGAAATCAAATAAAACTATGCACTGCTTTCTCCCTGCTTCAGACACTGAATATTTTTTCCTCCTCTGTTGGAAATGTATCCATCAGCTCTTTAAGCTTAATTCTTGTTCTTCCTTTGTTTTGGTGATTCTGGAAAAGAGTAGAACTAGATAGTTCACATTGGAAGAAGCAGAATGCCAGACATCCAGGCAGGTAAATAAAAACACACTTCCCAAAAACTGGGACTGGCACAAGGATGACTTTCATAGCTTTTTGTAAATTTCCTAGCCACATGAAGCAACCCTTTCAAACTGAGGCGAATGAAGGAAATAGCAACCTGTTTCTCAGGTTTTTCAGCCACTGTTTAGCACTGCATTTATAAAGTCTCACTATCATGGCAAAAACTCAGCAAGCTTTCATCACATGCCAGCTTGTACAGTCCTATTGTGTAACACCCTACCAAAGCTGCCACTGAGCCTGCATTTTTTTCACCATATCCTACCTTTAGCCCATTTTCACTTTGCAAATTTGTTACAAAATTCGTATTTCATATTCAAATAAGAGCAGAACATAAGAGCAATCATATTGAGTTGAGTCAAAGTTTTATTCTAATAACCTGTCTTTAACTAACCAAAGTTGGTTAATTGGGGGGAGAGCATGAGTTACAAAACAAATATGCAAGCCTCTCTTTTCCACATTCTAATAATATGCTGCTTGGATTTTTACTATTTTGTAGCAAATATTTCTTTCATTATCTTGAGAATTATGTTAGAAGCTTGCTAAGTTTTGGAATCCCCAATATCCTCTGAAAAATAGTTGCACAGTTTAATTAGACTGAAGTTGTAAAAATAATTTTCTTATGTTTGGGGGTTTATTTACAAGTTAATACTTCACCATTTCATTTCATCCCTTTTGGGCAAAAACCATTAGTTCATTTAGATACATTTGATAACAGCTCCCTTCAACTTGCCTGGAAAGGAAAAACTTAGGGGTATTCTGCACCTCACAAGATTAAATCTAACAGGAATTTTGTCAATGGGAACAGCATGCACCCCATGGAAGCTGGGAGCTAGCAAAAGCCCCAAAGGGAGAAGTGGGCAGAAACTATAGTTAGTAGTTTTGTAAGAAAGCAGGTTATATTCCCTGCCACATTCAAAACAAACATCGACAGCTCTCTAGCAACAGAAACACTTTACCATGGGAACTTTGTTTTTCATTCTTCCCAGAAATCAAAAGGAGAGAGAGAAGAAAAAAAAAAATAGCAGAAAAAAAGAATGCATGTACTACAACTACCACCAGAACTTTCCTTTCACAAACAGAAAAATTGGTTAGATTCTTTTCCTAAGGCATCCCTTTGAGCTTTTCATTATTTTTCACTTTAGTATTTAACATGCATCTCACTACTATACAAATTTAATGTGCAACACTATTTTGTTTCTAGGCTAAAAAATCAATTTATTCCCATCTGAGTACACTGGCAGATTTTGCAATAGAGATGTTTGACGTTCTTGATGAAATCAACTATCAGTCTTACAATGACTTTGTCCTACGAGTTGGTAAGTCACGTTTCTACAATTATCACACAGCAGAAGATTGGTTTTTGTTGGCTTTTTCTGTGCTGTCAGCAAAGGATTACCTGTCCTGCACTCATGATTAAAACTGAAAATTCTCCATTACTGAGAGTCACATCCATGCAAAAGGTCAGCAATCTGGATGCTATGCATTAGTATTAAGGAACTGCAATTCCCTTCAATTCCAATGTGTTTACTTAGTCTATGCACCCCTAAAAGGAAAGTGCACCATTAATTTTATACAAGTGTGCCCAGTCTTGTGGCTTACACTGCTTTGCTTTGCTAAGTGCTGAAAATTGAGTCTTACTGTATTACCTTAAGTTGCATCTGCAAAAGCTTTGCAGACGTTAAAAGTGCAATGGGAGCACTTTCTCCACAGATGCCAAATCACCTTAACCAGTCCTGTTTTCTCCAACAAATCAAATTCTCTGGTCTGCACAACACAATCCTTCCCCTTACATGTTATTACATGTCTTACCACCCATTTCTCTCAGCCTTCTTAGAAATCAAGTTTCCTGCTTCCCTTTCTTCATGTATCCTACCCCTCTCCTGTGGTACTTCCTTCCACTGCTGTTCACATTTTATTCCATATTCTAACACTGATAGTTTTCTCCAGCTTCTGTCTCTATATATAATTTTCATGGCTGACTTGTGAGAATGAGCTGGGCAACAGGAAAACTGAGGTTCCTAGCAGTGGAAGATTGAGAAAGACATCAAAGGCAGCAATAGGAGCAACATCTTTGACCTCCTGTACATCCTAATCATTATAAATCTCAAATTATCTTTGAACTCTGTTATAACTTGTCTTTTCAGGTTCACAAAGGAGCAGATATCTAACCCTCATTTTTCTACATAAATTGCCTAGGAAAACCCTTGCACAGAATGTCATGTTTAGTATCTGCACCTCTTCAGGGTACTCAGAAGGAAATCCTCTTTTATCGTGCAAACAAGATGTTAAAATCAGTCAGAAATGGAGAATGGAGCTCTGCAGTGTGGGCCCAGTATTTCTGAGCTTGTGAATTGCTAGGTCTTCCCAAGGGAAACTTTTCAACAGTTTTCCATGTTCCAAAACAATTCTGTGTAAACAATATTCCTTTCCCATAACAAGCCCTCTCCCAGGTGTTTTTTTGCTATTTCTGTTACTTAACCAATGGAGAGAGAAGTCAATTCTATGGATCAATAATGTGCCTTTTTAGCGCATCATGTTATAAAAAGGCTGAATGAATTGTAAATAAAGCCTTCAGATTCTCTTCTGCTTTCTGACTGGAGTCAAGCATCTTTATTTCATGTCAAACTGCAACACTGCAGTTTCCAAAAGAATATGCTTGAGCTATCTTCACAAACTTTTGTCTTCTTCTCTGTCTCTGGAATCTGAGTTGTCTGGTACTAACAACCAATCTGAAACACTTCCTTTATCCAATCCTTGTGTATTCCAGACCACTATTTCTGTTCCACTTGAAAAACCTCTATTAAAAGGCTTTATATGTGCAACTGCATTGGAAGTTATAGGAAACAGTTAAAGATCTTTAACAGTTTGTCCCATTTTCAGTTAGCCAAAACTAACTCTGCCCTGCCACTGTTTTTCTTGTTTTCTTTAAACAAACAAAATCCACAGAAGAATAATTTTTTTTTATGTTATCTATCATATCGCATTTCCAATAAGATATCAAGGAACGTTTTTGTTGTGTTTCTAAAACTTTTACAAATGCAGAAGTCCACTTGGCATTAATTTAATCATAGAATCATGAATATGCTGAGAGATCACAGAATACGTAAGGGACCTATCAGGATCATTAAGCCCAACTCCTGACCCTGCACAAGGCAGCTCAAAAGTCACATCTTGTGCCTGAGAGTATTGTCCAAATGGTTCTTGAATTCTGTCAAGCTTATTGTTGTGTCCATTTCCCTGGAGAGCTTGTTCGAGTGCTCAGTTCCCCTTTGGGTGAAAAACCTTTTCCTGACATCTAACCTAAACCTCCCTTCACTCAGCTTTATGATGTTATGATTACAAAAAAAAAAAAAAAAAAAAAAAAAAAAAAAAAAAAAAAAAAAAAAAAAAGCTAAGACACGTGTCAAATTTGTTTTGCAGGATTCATGTTTCCTTTGGATGGTATGCTGTAGTGAAAACCAAACTCATTGTTTAATTTTAGGTATTAATGTTGGGCCAGTAGTGGCAGGAGTCATTGGAGCCAGAAGACCACAGTATGATATCTGGGGGAACACTGTGAATGTTGCCAGCCGGATGGATAGTACTGGAGTGCAGGGAAAGATTCAGGTGAGTGCATTCTAAGACAATTTTGCAAACTTTACATACCTCCTGTTTTATATGTGGTTACATTTTCAAGAACACTTAGAAAATACAGCCTCACTTTGTTCTTATGGAGAGGGCAACACTCTCCAGATGACTCACCATCACAGGTATAGTTGTTTTCCATCTTATACACTTCACTCCGTAAAGACAATGAAATCCTCAAATAAACCATTTCCCATCAAAAGAAACAAGAGTTCTCTGCTTCATTGCACACAGTTGGAGATAAGCCTGGGAATGCTAACACTGCCAGTCTGTGCTGTAAAAATTTTGCCTAAATAAGACCTGCAAGGAAAGGATCTATGGTCATTTGCATCCTACTACATTTTATGTAGCTCTAAAAATTGTTTGGATACTTTGGATTGGAGAGGTGATGCAGACAGAGAACATTGTTGTTCCACTACTAGAACCTATGGTGTTCTTCTCAAAAGCTCAATGAGCACCTGCAGTCATTTATCCAAAATATCTGTCTAAACTCCAGGGATCAAAAGGTCTTCTGCAATAAATGATCATCTCTGGAACTGATAGAGCTTACAATTTGGTTACATATTTCTGTTGGATTGAGCTTAATCTGTCTGTGTATTTATTTAACTCAAGACCAGAACGCCTGCTTCTCAGATTCCAGTTTTATCAGTTATCTTCACTTCTTAAAGAAAATTCTAAGTGAGCCTGAGAGCAGCTGTAGGTGCTAATCCATTCTGTTTATGCATATTTCATGACCAAGAAGTAAAATGGAGAGGGGGTGGGCAATTACATGAACAGAAAAAAGTAACTGTTTGTTTGGTGTTTTTTTTTTTTTCTGTCCTCAGGTGACAGAAGAAGTTCAGCGGATATTAAAAAGATGCAGTTATG
Organism: Cettia cetti; assembly: GCA_013401135.1. NCBI lineage: Eukaryota > Metazoa > Chordata > Aves > Passeriformes > Sylviidae > Cettia > Cettia cetti. The sequence continues at coordinate 25,220 of VZUI01040810.1, forward strand.
AATTTGTGTGCAGGGGTAAAGTCAGTGTAAAAGGGAAAGGTGAAATGTTGACCTATTTCCTGGAAGGAAAGGCTGATGGAAATAATTCCCAAACACGGTCTTTAAACTTAGAGAGGAAAATGTACCCTTATGGGAGAGCAAACATTCAAACAAAACTGGGCACCAGTTGTCCATCAGTGTCCTCAGTTGCTAGCTTTACTGTAAAACCTGGTCTTGGAGCAGGTCAAGCATCTGCCACTCACACAAACCAAACACTGCATTATCTTCCTTCTGTGCCAGCTGTGAAGGAGGCATAGAAGAAAGGAGATTCACTGCAAACCACTTGCAGTGAACTTGGAGTGCAATGGTTGCCTGAATTTTTACTAAGAAGTCAGAGGTCATAGGCCATGTCATTAACCAAGGACCACTACAACCCAACCAAAGAGAACTTGGGGACTGTGTAATGAACTCTTGGGATGGAACATTTAAGGGCTAGCAATTCTGTTATGAAAAGTCAAAATGGGGTTTTCTGGAAATGAGGAATATTTTCTTGGCATTTTTAAACAGTAAATAAAAAAAAATAGATAAATGTGCAAGCAATTATTGATGTGTGTGTGTATATATGTTTTAATCTATATATGCACACATACAAACAGTTCTGTGTAGACTTAATAGAGATTTATAGAGATGAACATAAAAATGTGTGTTTGTTTATACATCCACCTGCAGTGACATTGCAAAGAGATTTCTCTTTCTGTCATAGCCAGAATTGTTGGGCCTGGGATTAGCAAAGCTGCATTTAACCATGGAATGTGGGATGCCTGGAGACTCTCCAGGGCTACAGCAAGACTCTGAGGAACTGTGCTCCCAGTGCATGTATTAATGCAAATAGAACAGTGTTTATTGGGCTGTCAATGGCAGATTAATGAAGACTGGATTCAGCTAATTACAGAACCCTACATATCTTTTTAAGTTCTCCTTGCATGCTCCAAAAACTTTGAAAAACTTTAAATCAAACTGTTGCACTAAGATATACAGTAGATAAACCACAGAGCTTAAAGTTTAGGCAAAAGAACAATATATATTCTTTCCATTTAAAAAAAAATACAAGAGTGGTAGAGCGTAGGATTTGCTGCCACTTTGTAAGTCATTTGACTCTGTGCAAGATAGTGGAGCCACCCTGCAAGCACAGCAATATGCTTATGCAATATAGAAACATTCCTGTATTTATATTGCTGATTTTACTGAGGAGCAGAAGGATGGTATTATTTCAGGCTTTTAGAAATAGCACAAGTCCTGTGGCTCAAATCCAGGATTTACCATTCTGAATATCTCAAAGAATAGTCCAGTACTGGTGACAAGCATGCTGTTGCTAGTTTTGTGACATTGTATGTGTTTGCCAATATAGTTTTATATATTAATTGATTTTTAAAATTGTGCCACACACTTTTATTGTACCTTGATTCTATCCAGACTCACTCTTCAAAGCTGTACAACTATAGAAAGCTATAGTACTGAGAAACAAGCACAGTCAAACTTTGCCAAATGAGGAGTACTGGTAAATGTGCCAGGAGAGGAAGGCCAGCTCTTAATCTGCAAAAAAAGGAATATATTGTGGCTGCATTTTTTCTCTACTGCTGCCCATATCATATTGTTTATAGTTTCATACTGAAATGGTGATCCAGATGTGAAATGTGGAGTGCAACTCCACAGTCAAGGGGGGAGCAGTTGAAGGTCATCCTGCTGAGGGACATGTACTCCACGGACGTGTGCCATATAGTCCTGACGGGGATTCACAGGCTTAACTAACCTCAGCTGCTTTCCAAAAGAAGAGCAAAACTTTACATTGTCTAAAAACAATGCAAAATTTCCTTTTAACAAGCAAAACAGTCCACCCCCAAAAAAACCGAAAACAGGATCAAAAACCAATGACAATAAAAACAACAACAACAACAAAAAAAAAACCAACAAAAAACCAAAAACAACCCACAAAACTGAAAATCCCACTCCAGAATGCAGAAGTTGTACAGATTATACAATAGAAAATTTTCATGTACTAGGTGTCACACTTCCCTTTGGTGAGCCTATTTTGTTACAGATTTCAATGGAAAGAAGGTTCTGAGAGAGTCCCCTCTTATCAGCTTTTGCTTTGGAGCCATACTTTTTTGTGTTAAAAGTATATGACAACACTATGTCAGTAGATGCAAATGCTTGAAGAAATGTTGCAGGAATTTCTGTTCGCCACATCAGGATACTGTGGGACTCCAATGTTTTTCAGCAGAGTTTTAAATTAATTTTTATGCATCTTGTCTGCAGAGTGCTTCATTACAAAGCTAGCAAAGTTAGTCTTATGATTAAAATTACTATAAAAACCTGAGAACTGCTTCCTAATTGTACTGTACAGGTAATAATGCACCCAGGATGAGCTGAAGAAAGTCACTGCATTTCTTCATCTCCCTAAGAGCTACCCAATTCACATATATTCTTCTAGAATAATTTATTCCTGGTTTTGAGACATTCAAATAATTTTAAAAATGTAGAGAATACAGATTTAAAAGAAAAAATATTTACATAACTAAACTGAGTAAGTGGTACTCATGTAAAGCACACTGCATAGTTATGTTCTCTAACAGGTTTATAAGAACTAAATCATCACATGAGTAAGTTAAATATTTAACCAAGTTGGAAGGCATTATGTGCAAAAGCATTAATCACTCAGTTCCACTCGCAAAGACCCCATGCTACACAATTTTTGAACTCAGTGAATTTGGTATAGTTTCAGTGATAATAATAAAATAAAAGCATCCTCAGATCCTAGCATTAGATCTGGTAGTATGTGAACGTATCAACCAAACACACCCATTGGCCCACCCAAAAGCTTTCAATGAAATTACTTATTTATTATTCTTTTTATTAGGCTCAAGATATAGGCATCTTGCCATTGTTTCTTTGATCTTTGACTAAGTGGACAGTGAGCATAAATTAATTGTCCCCTTTGCTGATATTTTTGTGATTGTTCTCCTTCCCAGACCCATTTCCTGCCTGGTAATGTCAGTGGAAGATCATGTGACAAGGTAAATTTAGATTATTCATGTTAACATTTTAAATTATTAGCAGGTGATAATTAATTAGAATTGGTCCAAAGACTTTCAAAGCCTGATCCTCTTTTCCAACAGCCAAATAAGGCATGTGACTTTTGTAAGAATGTTTTCCATGTTGAATGGAAAGGACCAGACAGGCACAGTCCATCATCAGCTTCTCATTTTGCACTTTCGGAGGAGGTATCTGCCTCCCAGAGCAGGTTGAGTGGACCAAGATGGCTTCTTGGTACTGCAGGCAAGCTGGTGTATATGTCCTAGCTTACAGAATCAATGATGGTATATTTGGAGTTAGTTTCCAGACTTTAGGTCATAGATTTCGAGAATGCTTTGGGTTGGAATGAAAATTAAAGATCATCTTGTTCCAACCCTGTTGCCATAGGCAGGGACACCTTCCAATAGAGCAGGTTAACATCACTCTCAGTAAGTTCACTATCATTAACACCACTGTACTATCATGAATGTTTTTTTTATCTTTTTATTATGGTTGTTGTTGCTGGTTTTACCATGGGGAAAACTATATATTACTTTGTAGTCCTGGACTGAGCAGTATAAATTTATACTTGAAGAAAGTTCAGCTATGGCACAAATTAGTCAAATACAATGTAAAAATGATAGGCAGGATTCAGCAGCCAGTTCAACAATGAAAGCTAAGTGCCCATTGAAATAATGATATAATGAAGCTGTGCTCTTATCTTTATTCTTTCCCTCCCTGTTCATACAGTTTTTCCCCATTTCCTTGTTCTGTCCACATTTGTTTAATTTCAGCCCTTGTTTGACAGCTTTAAATGACTTTTAATCTCTCAGCTCTTCTGCATTCTTTGATATGTTTAATAAGTTTTATGCATGGAAAAACAAGACATATACATGGAAGCAATACCTCTGAAAACCTCAAAAATGCACATTTTCTGTCAAATTAAAGATTGTAAGCAAATTTTTTTATTGGTAATTGTCCTAAGATAGTATGTGGCTCACTCCTATATCTCTGAAAATCATCAGAAGGATTTCCCTGAATTCCTGTGGGATTTGTGTTGTACCCATCTTATTGCATGCAGTTGTATTTCCTGTCTTGGATATATTAATTTTTTGGTCAAGCACTGTAACTTATGCCTGGTTGTAACCTTGCTGTAGGACCACAGCAACCAAAAGTCCGTAGTGTTCATCAACTTATTGATTTGTGGACAGAGTAGCCTCCTGTACTTCTGTTCACTGTTTTGTGCAGCTGTTAGCTTGCAATAATTAACAGATACAAGCGCTACGACAAAGTGATGCCATTTTGGCATGTCAATGTCTCTCAATAGCAAGCACAATATTTCACACCAGATCACATTTTCTCTTTCAGATAGTAGTAATAATTGAAGTCTTTCATTCTTTATATAAGCATATAAGTGTCAGAGATCTTTAGTCTTGAGAGCTAATTTCTAAGTGTTCCTATACTACCTTTATCTTTGAATTTTTAAATTATTATTCTCTGCTGAGATTGCAAACTGGCATACCACTGGATTACTGGCTAGATATTTCCAAACATATTCCATTTACATTGACTAGAAATCTATTTTACTCAGCCTGTAAAATGCATAGTTTTTTGTAGCTGCTTTGCACTGTGGTTAGTGGGACTCAAGGGAGTGTCTTCACCACACAAACACAGATTTTTCTCTTTCTTTCCCTAGCTGAGACTGAAAGCCAAAAGTTTCAGCTTGTTAGGGCTGAATCTGCATCCCCTTATGTTGGGAGCTGCAAGGTCTGCAGCAATCATCAGTTTAGTATGCTTGTAAAGGTCAGGAGTTGAGCTTCTGTAGGCCAAGTTCTGCTTTGGGTTACAGGAATGTCTCATGTCGATACTGAATATTTTATAACACTAGTAACCAAGGGTAGGTAATACACTGAAATCTCTTTCACACTTTTGCGTGTAGTTTATCTATCAGGCAAAATAAAGTAGTTGGGTGTCACTGTTTGAAGGGAAACAGTATATGACTTGTGCTATTTCAGTGCTTTCAAGAATCTGAACACATTAGTAAGTGGCATGAATCATTTTCCTGTGTTGGATTCCTGCTTGTAGCAGAAAGAATGCATTTTCTTTACATCAGCAAGTCCAGATTCCATATGTGCTCTGCCCTGTCAGGAGGACTATTTAGCCATAATATTCTTTCAAGTTAGAGTTTTGTATTACAGTGAAAACCAACATTTTTTAATTTGTGATAAACCTGTATTAAAATGCCTTATTTTTAATCTTGTACAGTGTTAAAAACAACAGAAAACATTGGCCTTTCATGTATTATTCACTTTAAAAGATGTATTGTACTATGAAATTTTGTAAATAGTTTTAGCTTGGACTGGTAATTGCATGTACACTTGCATAAAAAGAGGCAAAAAGGCACACTTTTAACAAAATTAATGATTTTTCTAAGAGGCATTTTACATGTGCATGGAGATTATATATACTTTTAAAATGGATGTCTTTTTGGTTTTCCTTGCAATCTACTGCATGCCATTCATGCCTGACTTCAGTAAAACAAAACAGTAAGTTTTCCTAAATGTTTTTTGGCATACCACTTCTGGCACAGTTAAATCACTAGTTGCATGTGCATTCAGCAAATCAAAATACAAACAGCAAATAAAGAAGAAAAATAACTTCATGATTGTGATCTACCAACCTCAGTGTTTCAAGGTCCATAACACAGTATATGAAAAGTGTTATCAACATCTAAGCTGTCTTCATAAGGTACCTTCTGGTCATTAGAAGCAATAAACTAATTTCTGTAATATAAAAAGCAAACCAATACTCTAGTTCAAAATGGTGTAGTATCTGATATTCAGTGGTTATTCTCTGATACTGCAATTGATGTAGTATTGTTATCAAGAAGGACCAGGTGTCAAATCCATCTTTGCTGTATGCAGGTGCAACACTATGGAAGGCAAAGAAGGTGAATTTGGCCCATTAACGTTACCCAGAGTATATTTCTAATGAGATAATAAGTTATTGTATGTGAAAAGTACATAATGCAAATAGGTGGTTTTTCTGGATACATACATGTGTATATATATATATATATATGTGTGTGTGTGTGTGTGTGTGTATATACACACATATATATATAAAAAAATAATTTTGTTGCCTTATTTCTGTCAGATTTATTTACTTATTTTCCAAATTATTTCTATTGTTAAGCAGAAAGTATTTAACAAACTATCCAGAGAAAGTTCACTGGGTTTATCTGGCTTTGAGCCATCTGGGTTCTGTGCTAATTCCATGCTTCCAGAGATGCCTCCCTTAGGCATCACAGCCTAACCCACAGCTTGAGGCTGATGTCAACTAGCAACACTGGAATAAGAAATCAATATCTAATCCTCTATCTGAATTTTCTCATAAAGCTGATGAATAAAACTTAAAATTCTGAAGGAAAACTTAAAATTCTGAAGGTATTTTGCCCACCCCAATTTTAAAGTTGTCATATCCATGTCACTACAACTCAGGATTACTTTTCAAATTACTTTTATAATTGCTGTATGATAAATAAGGAGTATTTGAAGAGCATAACACTGAGTCTTGTGGCAAAGAGAAAAGGGTGTGGATTGTGAATACTTTCTGCTTTGAATAAGGATTTGCATTTTTCAATTTGAGCTAGTTTTTTAATAGGACTCAGAAATCTGTTAATTTGTTTGTTTAATCAGGTGACCGTAGGGTTAACTAACCAGTACAGCTTCTGCTAGTACTTTTGTCATCCTAAGTTAAGAGGCAGGTTCATACAGTATATCCTTGTTGCCTGCATAGAACAACCACTACCTTGTATTGACAATTGTTTTCATTCTAGTAGTTAAGGGTTTCTAACAGTCATAAACTAATACATCTCAAATTCAGTGGGTTTTACATCTCAATGTAGTGTAATTGTTGTGAATAATGACAATCTGGACACTGCTCCTGTACCCCAAGCCTGTTTATGATTGCTGTTTTCCAGAACTCTGTATAGGCAATTTTTAGATAATTGTCTCTTTTAATCCCATCTCTCACTGTGTTCTCAGGCCAAATATAAATCATTAATAAATATATTAATATAAATAATGTAAAAAGTACATATAAGAGAGTGGCTGCCTGTTCCCTTTAACTCTTCTTCAAAATAGCACGCTACTTGAGTGGCCTGATGTGATTTACAATCTGATTGGTGCAAGGATAAAAAGAAAGAAAGAAAAAAAAATGGGCAAAGTTAGCAAGAGTACAAAACAACAAAAAAAGTCGTCTGTGAGATAGCAGTTGCTGAAAGAAAGAGGTGAAAAAGCCAATACTCTTGTGAAGTCAGTGATAAAACTCCATGACAGGGGACAAGTCTGGAGTATCTGATCTGTGAGTACTTAACCAGATTTGTAGAGCAACAAAAATAAGGCTTGTATTTCATTGCATGGTCAAATCAGTTGCTGAGGTTTTGTGTCGGTTCACATTTACAAAAATGTTCAAGATGTCCTTGGTGAACTACTTCCAGAATTTCAGACAAAATTATTAGAAAGAGTTGGGGGTTGTCACCTTCAATGCCTGTTTTTTGATCATAAGGAGACACCTTGGAATTCAAATTAGCATCGGTTAACGTACATAGCGTGTGTCCTGAAAGGACTTGGTTTTGCTTGTGCCTTACTGCATGCCGGAGGATCCACTTCTTTATATTAGTATCCCCATTTTATGCCTTCTGTGGCATCCGACTTGACACACCTGCATAAAACTGAAGGAACAAAAAGTGCTGCATCACTGTGAAGATTTTCTATTAATTCCTTTCCTATTTGGCTTACTACCAGTACTGAAGAAGAATAGGTTTTCTAGAAAGCTTGGCACATACAGTGAGCTGAGTTGTGCAGAAAATGTTTTTAGATAGTTTGGGGCTCCTTTTACAAAGCTGGCTGCTCTCCTCTCCAGAACACCTTGAAACTGCACTTTCAGGTTTTCTAGATGTAGGTTAGCCTGCTGGTAGTAAAACAGCTAACAAACAGTTCCTGTTGTGGGCAAAAGTGGGGTTTAATTACTGTGGTTGTGCACACTATCGTGTCTTATTTTCAAGTGCCTGACCTTTTGCTTTAATCCTAGACCTGTATGTAGTGGCGTCAATTAAGAAAACCTTCAGCAAGCACATTGAAGTTACTTAGGTGATTTCTCATGTATTTTGCTCCTTACTGCACATGGGTGCAAAGGTTGTCTGTTCTTACATTTCAAATGCCATTCGAGCAATATATCAAGAATTTTCAATGAAATGTAAATGAAAATTAATTACCTGTGCCATCAAAATTGCTTCATGATAATTATATTTGAATTGCTATGGTAGAGATTCTTCTTAACTTAGAATTCCTGCTTTTTTAACAGTAACATTACTTGGGCTCAATAAGGAAAAACGAAGAAGAAAAGAGGTTGCATAACTTGCTCCCATTTACAAGTATAAAAAAATTGTCTGTACAAAACTGAACTTAGACAAAGCAAACTGAGAAATAGAGAGTTTCTTTTCTGCATTCAAACACCTGGTTATTACAGAGAAGTAGCTTTGAAAAATATTAGAGTATACAGTAAGAATGAAGGCAATGCTTACTAGTCTAAAAACTAGAATCCAAGAACAGCTACTTTTTCAGTGCAGAGAATCTTAGAGCACTGATATTGTTTTGTTTGAAATTCTGACAGAGGTTAAATTCTGACACACATTTCACAGTTTCAAGCAGATTCAGTCAATTGGGACTCATCTCTTAAAATCCCTGTCTTTAAAACTTGTGTTGCAAAGAACATCTGTCTGGATTTTATCCTGCTGGTAAGTCCTTGTACTCTGCTGTCTGGAAGTTAACTTCTGCCCTGCTGGCATATGTACATAGGTTCTGCTTGGAAGTAAGATGCCAAGCATTTTTCCGATCTATTAATTGAAAAGATTTAAAAGTGTTTTATAATTACTGTTCAGCAGCCTAAGGTAGGAAGCAAAAGACCACAGATCTTGTGTTCTACAAACAAAATTAGTCTGCCTACACATGATGACAGAGAATCCAATAAAGGCTTGTCCATAATTTTAAGCATCCTATGAATATTTAAATGTAATAAATACCAGAGCAATAAGAGGAAATGGAGCTAGACATACCTGCCTGCCTCTAACACCACATAAGTCTTCTTCAGATATAAAATATGACCTACAGCTCATAAAAAACTGCTTCTTCAGAAACTGGTAATCCTTCTACCCTTAACTCACCCTCAGTTGTTCAGTGCCATATTTTTGTTGAGGTGTTTACTGTCCACTCAGGCCTGCTTTACCATCTCCCGCTGTAGGTCCTCTGTCACTTGGTTGTCAAACTTCTTTTTCAAAAGAAAATATATTTTCAAGAAATTGATTTTTTTTATATATAATAGATATTTAGGGGGAAAAGAAATACATTTAACATAATCTTGTTAGGAAGCAGTACTTGCGACAACAAACCTGAAAGGGCACATAAACATTCCCTGTGGTGGGAGTGTAGGCATCAGCAACTGTCAGCAAGCTGGGCAATAAGGCTTCTATCTGCCATCAGCGAGCAGAACAGCATCTCGGCTCGAGGGCACAAAAGAGAGACACAGATAAGAAAGAGTGGTGTAGCCTAATTCATGTTCCCTAGCAGTTTAATAAGAACATGCAAACCAATTTTAAGAGCAGTTGTGTTGTCTGAGTCTAGATACCACTCTTTACTAAAATATTAGTGGAAAGATACAGGCTTTGAGTATTATAAAGCTGGTTGAATTGAAAGAGTCAGGAAGAAGACTGTGCAAGAGTAATCTTATCAGCTACTTAACATGCAGATGTTTGCAGTAAATTTTGTATTGCTTCTGAACTAACATGAATATTTGCATAGACTTTGTGGAAAAATAATTATTTGCATCACGTAGACATATGGGAAAACCAATGTATTCTTCTCTGTATATATTAGCATAAAAGTTTTCAGTAGAACTATTAGTCTTGTTTGCAGCCCAGTAAAATGAATGAAAATATTAACTTCAACAATTACTGAGTTTTTAGATTAGGCCTTATTCTAGTGTCTATTCTTCTACCATGTAAAATAGGGTGAAGGCGACCAGTGATGTCAAAAGGACCAGGAGGAGACTTACTGTATCACAAAGAAACATATACATAGGTAAAATGGACAGTCCTAACTTCAAGAAGTGAACTAGGAAGTCAGGATGTCATTATTCCAACTGCTATAGCCCACTGAACCTCTAAATAATCTTTTTATCTTTATTGCTTTATACACTATACATATATATATATATGTATATACATAGTACAATACAATAACTTAACACTGGGTAACTTCTAAAGATAGATTTTCATTAATAATACGGGTCTATTTTTATGTAAATATATTATTGTAGAGTATCTTCCAGTCTTTTTCAGGATTGTTAAATTGAGAAGAGCAATTGAATATTTGTCCTATTTTTATGTTAAAAAGTGAATGGACTGAAATGTTAAATGTGAATGTAAATTTCTTATTGCAACTTTTATACTGAGTGTTTGCACTACTATAATTTCTGGAATCAAAAATAAAGGAAAAATTTGCTTGAATAAACAGCTGTTTGAGGTTGTTTTGGTTTTGGTTTGGTTTGGGCGGGGGAGGTTGTTTGGGATTTTTTCTGTTTGTTTTTTAAATAAAGTTGCATTCATTATTATACACCAAGCTGCCTCTCAGTGGGTCCAGCTACAGCTTCTCAGTTTTTAGGCCATGAACATGCCTCTAGAAATGCTGCAATTCTGCTTTCAAAATTGCTTTGAACTGAAGAACCTCCTGAGAACAATTCAGCTCCCTTGTGAGTCTCGTTGATTTTCTGCATTGACCACAGTGTAAGCTAGCTCGGGCCAAGTTTACCATTCACTGTGCAAGCAGAGGAAAGTAAATATGCAATGACCAGCCAAATACCTGCCACATAGACCAGAAGACAGTGAAGGGAAGATTATCTCTCCCTTTCCACAAGGCAGATATTATTGGTCAGTTTGGACCAAGTGTAGATTTTGTAGGCAGTTTATGTTGTGCAAGATACAAAGCCAACCTGAGAGCAAAATTGCATAGGTTAACTTAAAATTGATTTTAAAACTGATACAGTTTTATCAGGTAATATGCATCACAAGCAAATCACTAAGTTTGGGTAGTTCAAAGTAATGTGATTGTACCACTTGCAAATGATAGCAGATTCCCATCTGGCCAGCTCAGAGCAGAAGCAGAGGTGCTCATGTGCCTAATCCCTATCCATGAAGATATACCTTGAGATAACTTGGAAATGCATCGTCCCCTGTGATGTACAACAGCCCGGGCTCAGATGCAAAGGGTTTTTAATCCAAATGCTAGACAGAGTCTCCCCAGCTGTTTTTCTTGCAGGTTAGAGAGCACAGTGTGAGTTGTACAGAATTACAGTATTGTCAGGGAGTGTGATGAAACTGTTCTTGGTTTGCCCTTACATTAGTGAGAAGTGTTTGTGGCCTTATGTAGCCATTTTTCCCTTCTGAAAGACAACATGCCAGACCTTCCTAAGTGTAAATCAGAATGACTCCACTAAAGTCGAAAAGACATAAATAAAATCTGCCCTTCACCTTTCATTGTGCCTATTCTGCCACATTGGTATTTTAAGGCTTTCTCTTAATACTAAAATGTGTAACCCTTTGAGTGTTGTTTTGGGGAATTCTATGTACATGAATGCACACAGAGCTATTTATACTTGCGTATAAAATATGTACGCTCACAGACACATATGGTAACAAGATAGTATATGTTCTGCATTAGTGACTCAGGTCGTTACTTGGAGACTTTTTTCTGCCATGCCCCATTACACACAAAATCACTTCAGAGACAGTATGAGAATTCATTTTGCTTAAAGAATGAGGCAGTATCAGCATTAGATTTTTACCCCTCTGGTAACACTTCTGGACATGAGGAATTCCAGACAGCATTTCCATAGCATAAACCACGCAGGACTGAAACTGAGGTTCTTGTCCAAAAATATTACCAGAGGATACTGTCAATTTCAAACAGGCAGAAGGGGAGAATAGAAAATGAGAACATTTTCTATTCTCCCCATTCTGTGTACATTGTCCATTGTGTACCTTGGTGCATTGCCATTGTACCTATGTCAAAGTCTTCCAGTTTTGCAGCCATTCCCTAGAGTAGTCGGTCACTAATGCCGTTTCTGCTGGCAGAACATAATGTTCAATGGAAGGAAACAATTATACAGGTATCAAATCATGTACCATATTCTTGTTCGGGTCACTATGATGGAAAAAAAGAGTCATAGCTGTAAAGTGAGACACATATTAGAGACTGTCTGTGACATTTTTGGCTCTCATGAAACCCTCTAGAGAGAGGAGAGATGCTCACTCTGTCAAAAGGGCATTTAAGGATGGGGATATTGAGGTGTAGTCAGGCTGCTTAGTAGTCCTGGTCTGATCCTAATATCCAGTCTTGTGCAGATTAGTTCTGCTATCAACTTCAGCAGTAGTTTGCATAGGTTTCCAGTCTCAAAGCTCAAAGAACAGAAACTAGTTTTTAATATTACATTAATATGAGTCTCGCAGGCTTACACTGTTCCTGTATTTAAAACCAGGCATTGGTTAACTGTTGTTAGATTTAGCCATAAAGAGCTAGAAAGAAAGAAGCTAGTGATGAAGTAGTCATTATTATCAAGAATATTTACCTTTTCATTTACAAGGCACATTCTGAAGATGCCAATGATGGCTTTCATAGAGGCAGTGTAACATATAAATTACTAACATATAAATTACTACACCATCACAGATGAAGCAGGTAAAGCTTCCCTATCAGAAGTGCTCTGCTTCCCTAAGTCAGCGGGGGCTCTGATTAATAAATTAGCATTCCCTCAACTTAGACCACCTGGGGATTCATCTGCACAGTTCTAATGATGCAAGAAAGAGCCATTTATATTCACCTGGCCTTACTTCCTGTACAGGACTATACTCAGTCTAGCCATGCTACTGCCCTGCACAAACACAGCACTTTTAATTTATTATTGGATGTAATAAAGTAAAACAAATCCATCATTTTCTGGTTGCTCAGAGACTTGAAGCTAGACATATGTTTGCCATTAGCCAAACTGGGCTCTTACTATTGCCAAAGGTCATGAAAGCAGCATGGACTGTTTTCCCCCAAATTCTATAGTTACTCTGTATGTTTATTGAACTTTGGCAATACTGTTATGTGCTCCTCAGCAGCTCTGCCAACATACTTAAAAAGGAGCAGTTGTATCAGAAAAGACACAGCAAATTACTGAGGAAAGGTCCCAGTTGAATATTAACTCAGATTGACTAGTGGGCTGTAGAAACACGTAGAAAGTGTATAGGACACTGACTAGTGAATAAACAACATGCAGACAGAACACATAGTGGCATTCTGGTAAGACAAGAGTGTTATGAAGAGGAATCATTGACGCAATTACAAAGGCAGTGGTAACACATTGATTTTATCAAGGTCAATGACCTCTGCAACTATTAAAGCATACCTGACTTCTTACTATTGAGGTAATCAGATTTTTTTAAAGTCAAATACTGATACTCCAGACTGCTACATAAAAAGCTGGGTTTCTTTTTCTATTTGACATCCCCCACAATGGCTTTAGACTGACTACTTGCGTATTATAACTTTGTTTAACAAAGAGAGACACAATTTTTTTTATGCTTTAGGTTTTTATAATTCATCTTAATATTGTAGCAACTTTATATGTGTAAGAACTGATCTTGCTTTCAAATAGATGCCAGGCATTCTGAGGACAGAGCTGGTCTAAACTGAGGGAGGATGTGGCACAGAATTTTTCTATAAGATGTAAAGGTATGCTCCTTATGTTTCTTCAGTCCTACTATTACATTAAAGCAGAAAAAAACCCTGGCTGTTAGAATATTATTCCAATTGCCTGCAATTGGTGGACCTCAGAGAAAAATTTGTATCAACACCTATATTAAAAGCTTTTAAGACTATTTGAAATGGTTCAGAGGCAAAGAGCCAAGTCTCAGAGTTCCTCAAATTCTTGTTGAAATTAATCATATGGAAGATAGTTTAGACATTTAAATAAGGGTTCGACTTTCTGAGCAGCCATGAAACCCAGTAAGTAGTTCAAGATCGTGGATTGAATGCATAAAATCTGATTTGTTGTCCAGCTGTACAGGTCCAGTGATAGCAGTCATAACCAAAACCTGCAGAAATATATAACCTGAAGTACGCATCATGACTCAGTGTATTGCTAGTTCAAAGCCTTTTTTTTTTACTGAGAGGTTATGAAATTGCTACACCTCTTTATTGAGGATTCCCTAAAGCCTTCCTCTCAGGCTCCTTATGAGGTGCTCCTATGATCAGATTGGAATGAAAATTAGGCCAGTGTCTGTTCCTGGATACTGTAGACAAAGACATTAATCTTGCCTCTGGCCAGCAAAAAAGCCATTGTCACACTGAAAAATGGGAACCTCCAACACTTGCAAAGGTACCACTTTCAAATTACCACCACAACATAGATAACATGTGAAGAAAGTGTTCCAAAAGGCAAAAACTTTAAAATTGCTGAAGAACAAGATTGTACATAATGCTTTTCAGGCACTGAAAAGTTTGTTTACCAGACTACAAAGGATTCATATTGTTCTTGGTTTCAGCAAAGGTTTTGCTGGTGAAGAGATTAGCTGAGGACACTGGTTTTGTCTAGTCTGGAGAGGAGGCTGAGGAGTGATCTCACTGCTCCCAACAGCTTCCTGAAGAGGGGAAGGGAGAGGGAGGTGCCAGTCTCTCTTCCTTGGCACCTAGTGTCAGGAAGCGAGGGAATGGCTCAAAGCCACGTTTGTTGGGGAAAGTTTAGAGCGGACATTAGGAAGCATTTCTTTACCAAGGGGGTGGTCACACACTGCAAAAGGCTTCCTGGGGAGGTGGTTGATACACTTTGCCTGTCAGTGTTTAAGAGTCATTCAGATAATACCCTTAATTATATCATTTAGGTTTTGGTCAGTCTAAAACGTCAGGCAGTTGGACTGGATGAACATTAAAGATCCCTTCCAACTGAAATATTCTATTCCTTTCTATTCTAATCTGTTCTTTTCTATTATATTCTAAAGTATCTTTCAAGCACATATATAAAATGCCTGTTCCCACTCTTTACCCTATCAAAAACCTCAGGATTCTCACTGGTGTCCAGACATGTAATTCCTACTGAAATAAGTGAAAATAGTGCTGAGGTGCTTCTGAAAACTTCCACTGGTTTCCTCCATGCAGTTTTATAAACTTGAAGAGATTGGATATACAGAATATGTTGCAGTGTTTCCATTTCAATGCCTGTGGTTGCCCAAGGAGCTTACTGGGACAGAATCACATCTCCATTCGCCCACTGTACTGCAATGCTTTCCAGTTCCAAAGGAGGCACTTCACTGCAGAGGTTAGCTCATGATGAGGCCCTCTGCTCATTTTAGACTTCACATTAGCAAATAAAATGTTTCAGTCTTATTTTCACTAAGGAGCTCAGTCGGACCAGCACTCATAGAGCACTCCTGATTGACTTGCTTATATACAAAACTCAGACACAGGAAGAATATTTTATGCAAATTTGAAACAGATTTGTATTTTTATGGAGTTTCATCTGTAAACAGCTTGGAATTTGGAACCAGGTCTTCTAAATCACTTAGGGAAAAAATTCCTTTCTTTTTCCTTTTTTCTTTTGTTTTGTCCACTCCTTTTATCTTTCTTATTTATTCTTTCTACATGAGTTTAAATTTAGGAAAACATATTCACATTTGTGTCCCTCTCTTAATTTCTTCTTTCCATTCTCCTTTTGATCCTCACCACCATTTCCATGCTTCCTCTGGCTCTTTCTTCTTCCTTATACTGCTTTGAACGAGGGTCATTCCACCACGGGTCATCAGAGTAGAGTGCTGAGCTCTACTTACCAGCTCCTATTTCTTATTCCTTACTTCTTTGTGGGATCACCCTCTATGCCTAAAAATATCAGACTAGTTGCCAGAGCAGAGAGAGGGCCTCTTTTTGTTCTGTCCAGGAAAAACTGCGCCTAGCTTGGAGATTTATACAAGATTTGTGACTTCATAAATTAGAATTGCATATCCAATTCAAGAAAATATGTTGGGAAACATATGAGCTAAGGATTGGTTCAGAATACAAGTTCCCTTCAAGAGAACTGTTTGGCGACATCCTCACAGTAGAAAATGAAGAAATTAAAATAGCAGCAATTGAAGAATTGCAGTCTCTCAAAGCAAACCATAAGACAAAGGGAGAAATGTGTCCAATTTTTGTCCCTCTGTGTATGTTATTCCTAGGTAAACTGAAAAATAGTTCCAGTATTTCCCTTTTCCAGATGAAGCATCCTCAAATTCCATGTCTTTGAAGTGAATTTATGTATTGGAACTGGAATGAAGGGGCTGAAATTTGAAGAAAACACCATGCTGTTATATTCCCCACTTTTGTTGGTTTTGGAAGTAAAAATTTTAAGAATTAATGTTTCATTTAAAGGAATGCAGTAACCTAAGTAGGTTTTGCATTCTTGGAAGAAATTTAGAAAGATTAAATAATCTCCTAAAATGAGATCAACAAAATAATCTTTCAATACATATACCTAAAGCAGTGGGAGTTTGATATAATATATATGGAGATATATAATAATATTGCTAGAATTGAGTGCCATCTTGCCTTATGCAACAAATGAGAGAAATTGTGTGCAAATATAGGCCAAAAGGCTGTACCCGAACCTTTGAAGTTATTGCTAAAAATATCAAGCAGACAATGCTGAGGATTAGGATGATCATTCCAAGGAATGTAAATTTAGTGCAGAAATTATTCATAATGAATAGGTCTGAGTGCAGGACACAGTGTCATTCTTTGAAAGATGCAAGAAGCTTTCAAGGTGCCACTTAAGTCACAGTTTGGGCGTTTCCTGTTCAGATACACAACATGGCTACAGATACACTGAGACCAAGGTAATAAAATCCCTGCAGATGTTCTGCTGAGCTCTGATTCTTACATTAATATTGGACTCTTTTCTGTCTTACAGTTATGTAAGTTATGTACAGATATGTCTTTCTGGTTATCTGTAACATCCTGCCACCACTTAATAGAGAGATGAATCTGAAGGACATAAGATAAACCATTATTAACAGCAAGAACAATTTGCAAATCTCCTAATTAGTATCTTGAGAATGTTTTTGTATGATTCTAGAAAAAAACAGAAAGTAAAGGCTTTTTAGGGGAGTGGAAAGCTGTTTTTCAAGAGTTTTGCAGAAAAGGCCAGGGAAAGCAGACATAAAGATGGTGCAGCTACAGACAGCCCCTGCAGATGGTGAGATACCATGGAAAACGACACAAAAAGTGAGGACGAGCACAGCAAGGAGTGCCATACACCAGCTGGGAGGCAAGGCCATGATGTTTTGAAGGGGTCCAGTAAAATTATGGCAGTTTTCTCAGTACCACAAAAAGCTTCTCATGCTGGTTCATGCTGTTCAGTGTTGTTTGCATCACTGCCTTGCTGGGAAAGGTAATATTATATGCCATGGTACAGAAGGGCAGCACAAACATTGTGACACCATGTCAAGATATCACTCTGTGCTCTGTACTATATAAAGGACTTGCTTGCCAGGCCTGCAAGGCACAGTACGGCTGACCTGGTGGGCCACAAGGTATGAAAACTAACTACAAATATTCAAAATGAGGTAAAGATTGGTCTATGTTTATAAGTGACTGGGACTTTTTTCCCCAGCCACAAGTGTCTCAGAATAGTTTTTGTTTAATTCTCAAAATATTCCTGTAGGAACTTCCCCTGGGAGTTTACGACATAAATAGCTTATCCTGGACAGACTGTTTATTTCCAAGATGTTTACTCATGCAATTCATGTGATTGTAATGCGCCTCCATTTCTCAAGCTCTCTTTCAGCTCCTTAGGGGCACATAACTTAAGCCTAGCAACTTTGTCCATATACTGACAGACTGTTACTTCTAAATATTGAGCTGGTAGCTCGAATTCTCTATTCATAATACAACTATTAATGCGGCAAGAGAGAGTGGTTTATGATGAGGTTTGAAATACCCAGACTGCCTGGAACCAAAAGCTCAAATTCCTGAGAGATCAGTCCTTTTGCCCCTCTGTCTGTGCTGGATGCACTCTACAACCCCAGGTCATCCATATAAAGCCATGAAATTAGGTCTGTCTGATCAGCTTAGAAGTCCAGA
Organism: Cettia cetti; assembly: GCA_013401135.1. NCBI lineage: Eukaryota > Metazoa > Chordata > Aves > Passeriformes > Sylviidae > Cettia > Cettia cetti. The sequence continues at coordinate 43,480 of VZUI01040810.1, forward strand.
GGTCATGCTTTGTCAAAAGGGGCTACCCCACTATCTGTGCACATGCTCCCTCACACTTGTTCTTGCTCTACAGCATTGTGATAACAGCTGTTTAGTGTCAGCTACCACTGAGCTGACCTCCAATTCAGAATGACTGGTGTAGTCCAGTGTCTTTACAATTGATAAAAACTACAGTCCTCCACCTAAACCATACCATTTCAAACAAATGGAATTCTAATCTAAGAGCTGATACTTGGAAAACACATGCTTCAAGATAAAATGCTGTCATTAGCTGTTAGCTGCAAATACCAAGAAATACACAATGAAATTTACAGTTTTTCAGTTTATTCTCATTTTCTATTTTCCTAAAAGAGGAGCTTTTTCACGGCAGATTTAACATTAATTTCCCATTTATTTTTTGAGCAAGAAAAGCAGCAAGAAAATAAAATCAGGATGGCAATATACTCCATCAACATACATCCATCTTGGAGCAGACCCCCAGTGCCTTAAGAAGCCATGTGAAGCCAATTAACAACTAGAGTACTTTTGTAATTGAAATAGGCAGCAAACTGCAAAGATTAAATAGCAATAAACGTAGCACATAGATAAGTTTTCTAGCCCATTTTCCTTTGATTAATTAATCCTAGATTTCTATTTAGTTATTTATTCATTTAGAAACACTGCTGGTACTCCCAAAAATACTAGTTGTGTTAATTAGGGAGTGTCTGCAGCAAAGGACGGCCAGGATGAACAGGTATATAAGAAGGGAAGTAGCAGCTGAAGCTGGATTACTTAAAAAGGAAGGAAGAAAGTAGAGAGAATGTGGTAAGCCTGATCTATTTTGTCAAATTTCCTGCAAAATGCATTCTCTGGGATACACTTTGATAGTCTGAAATAGTTTATAATTCTCTGTTGTTTTTAGACTTCTCTCCTTTATCTATAGTGGTGTTAGAGCAGAAAAACCCATTGCTTATACATATTTATTTTCTAAAGCATAGAGAAATGTGAAAAAAAAACCCTTGTTGTTTTCCACAAAAGCTTTAGGTGAGAAAAATTGTTAAAAACTAATTTAAGTAAGGAATAGCTTTTGATTATTTAATGATGAAGGGGAAAGCATTAAAATACTTAGCTGAGGATTGGTTTGGAGGAGGAGTGGTGGCTGCAAACTCTTCTTATTCCCTTTTTAAGCTTAATCACATCATCTCCTATGATAAAGACTAGAGGAAGTCAATCTGTCTAAACAGGAAAGGAAAAAGGCAATCTTTGTAGACTGAGTGCTGCCCATGTGTCACACAAGCTAGCACTGCTAAGAAGCAAGAGAAGAAATGGGTATCCAAATAATAAATGATTATGGAGTACTCCTCCCTCTTCCTAAGGGGAAAAAAAAAAAAAACCAACCAAAAAAAACCCCAACCTAAAACGCCTGACTTCTGCTGCATTGAAGAGTCAGTGCTCTCTCTCTCTTGCCACCCTTGTGTTTAGAAACACAAAGTGAATGTGAGGCTCTACTAGAAAACTTAGATGCTACACAGGTATTTGACAAGGGATGGAGAACTAATCCTTTTACTTCAGCAAATATACCTCCCTGTCTTCTTCTGCTCTGCTTCATGGTAGTCCTGTTATCTTGCCTCTCCAAGGCCACAACCTATATACAGCTTAGAATGTGGGGCAATCAACCTGCATGAAGAATCTGAACAACCTCATGAAAGCAAAGAGTTCAACAATTAGTACTAGTTAACTGCTCACCTGATTTAGATGTTTATCTTAAATATATATTAAATTGGATATCGTTATCTTGGACTTTTCTGCCCAAGAAGTGGCAAGTGTAAGAAGTATAGTTTCTTTTTATAGGGGGGTTTGCAAATGGTTGGGAATAATGCTACTAGTAAAAGCAACCTTGCCATTGTAAATCCAGTTGAAAATAGACTTCCACAGAACATATATTTTTTTTTATAATTAAAGCTTAGGGTCAGCTGAAGTGAGACAAATGTCAAGTACATAGGAGGGAATTAGAGGTTTTGAGCCCCCTTTCAAGTACCTAAGGGAAGCAAAATGGCAATTTGATTAAGAGATCATTGGTGAATCCAGAAATTCTCTGCCCATGTCTTTAGAGCACTTGATTTTTTTGCTACATGATGGTTGTCCCTCTGCCATCTAATAGTTTTCAGCTACATAGGGAGTGTTAGCAGCTGGAGCCCCAAAAGTATATTATTTATATACTTGGAAGGAGAAAACACTATCTTAATGATGTTGCAATTAATGAAAGATCTTTAAAAATTATAGCACAATTGGAGCTCCTCATGTAGAAGGCTGGGAGAGGATTAAGTGTTGGATGTGTGACCAGCTATGTTCTCAAGTTCTGTTTTCAACATGCCTCTTCCAAGTGCTTGAACACTGATCTATATAAAGGATAAATTCCATGTAAGGACAGAATATAGACATGAAAATAGAAACACCCTGGATTTGATTTAACAGCTTGCTGCTAAAAAGCAGCTTGTATTGCATCTCTCACAGTGTGAGCAATGACACAATCTTCTTAATTTCCTAAGGCAATAAACCTGACTTCAAGATGTCAGAGTCAGAGGAAGATGATTCTTTTCTGAATGTTAAAAGATCTCTGAAAAAGAGAATGGTGCAACACAGCACGCCAGTGGACTCAACGATTTCAAGACCAAGTCCATCTCTTACAGATCTGACAAATCAGTCAATCAAGGACCAAGATGCCACAAAGAGAGTTTATGGATCTCCAATGCCAAAATCAAATCTAAGTAGATCATTATCTCAAGTATCATTAGCACGTGTTGATGTATACATCCCTCATAAGTCCCCAAAAATGCCTTCAACAGCATTTGATTTGCAAGAACTAAATAAAGAGAAAAGCCAAAGCTCTCAGTTTGTATTTTCTAGAAGGAGACTTTCCACTGTGTTGGCCTCTGATGAATCAAATCAAGAGCCAGCTCACAAGGTTGTCCCAAACACAGAAACTCAAGCTACCAAAAGAGCATCTGTGGATGCTGCAGTACCTCCCAAGAGTAGACTTTCATGGCTTGTTTCTGGAATACCAGGGATAAAAGATCCTCTGATGGCAAAATCCAGAAAGAAGAAAATTGATAAAACTCTTCAGGTAATGGGTTTCATTTAGTTATTCAATAGCTAAGTTACACAAACTTCTACCAATGCTGAATATATACAGATTTTTCTAGTAAAGTGGGAATAGTTTACTAATAGAACATTGCCATAACTTTAGCAGCAAGGATATCTGTTTATGAATTGGGTCATAACCTGATAGACTCTGTGATACCGTTCCTACTCACAGATGGGATGCCACGCAAATTTCCAAGCTAGCTTTTGCTTCAGCTTGTGAGTTCATATGACTCATTGCGTACCCTAGTGGGAAAGTGTATTTTTTTAAATGTATCTTTATTTAGAAGATATTTAAGAATAGGAAGAAATCAGTAATTGAAAGTCTAAAGCTTTTTAATGTTAACAAGTCAGCTCAAACTCGAAAAACAAATAATCTACTATTTTTTCTGTTTAATCCAAATTGTAGTGCTTTATAAAAAAGAATGACATTCATTGCAAATGGGATCTTGTAAGCAGTCCTTTTGACTAATGTAGGGTTTCCTGGGGAAAGCTTAGATTAATAGATTGCAGGTGTTGGTTGTCTGTGGTGCACAAGAACTCAATTTTCTGAAGTTTTAGTTATTTGCTAATGCCCTGTGGAAAGCTCACAGAAAGGATAGGAAGGCAGCAGAGTTAGACTCTGAAGGTCGCTATGTCAGTGTGAAGCCATCAAATTCTGTCTTGGTTTGGTTTTTTTCTCTGTACCATATTGTTCTTGAGTGTATTGAAAACTTAAAAAAACTTGTCAGCTTTTGAGAGTAAAAGCCTCTTTCCTTAAAAAAAATGGAAAACTTCAGCCAAAATTGAGTTGGGTCGTAAGTTCTTTGTGTAGGTTGTTTGTTTTTGAAAGCAGGTGGTATTTGAATGGTTTAAAAAATACTTTTTCTTCTGTAACAGAGAAAGAAAGAAAGAGAATGGCTGCTTCGTCAACTTAAAAACATTGAGGAGGCAACTAAACATGAACTGACAATTGAAGAAGCTTGATTGGGCTACCTGTGGGATAAGTGTTGTTATGCTCATCATGGGAATGGCGAGTTCCAATAAATCACACTCTTCATTATAGTGCCTTTTAGACTTCCTCTTTCCTTCCAAAATGTTCTTTTTCTGTTGTTTATTTGTTTTGTCATTCTTTCCTCTTAAATCGAGGAGAAGCCAGGTATAAATTAAGAAGAGCCTCTACATGAGAGTCAGTGTTAATTTATAATGGCTTAAAGGTCTAGAACAAAGAAGGGAGGAAGAATTTAATTTTTAAGAAGCATTCCTCAGGCTGCCACAGGTCTTCCTGGCCTTTCATGCAGTAATCAAGCCTTATAGGATTGCTGATCTTTCTAACGAGAAATCACTAGACAAAGTCCTAGTGGCCACAAAGAGTGGAATCCTGATTAGCCAAAGGAGAATCTCTTCATCTTAAGGGTAATCAAAGCTGGTAATGCAATCTGGAATGTTTTTGCTGCTACCTGCTGAAATGAGGAAATACTGAGAGGAATCAAGGATGGAGGCCATTCTTTAGAGATTCCTAATTAATGAGAGCATATTTTTCAGTTTTGGTTAAAAATCATTTTGTCCCAGCCTTAGATCGTAAATGCAACTCATTGTATTGGAGATACCTATTCCTTAGCTGTGCGTTTTGAAGAGACTATGGGGTTTCTGTTTGTTGTTTTTTTTTTATTCTCTGGGGCTGGGCATGGAGGTCAAGAAGGATGCCTTACCTGACAGCTGTATTGTCAAAATGGTAATTTAGCTCAAAGGAACTTTCTGAAGCATCAGTCAAGAACAGCCAAAAGCACAATACTCATGGTAGTTCCTGCTGCTGTCTGTTATTTAATCTTTAGACTAAACAGGCAGAGTTTAACACTTCTAAGTTATCTGTGCAGTGTCAGCAGCAGGAATCCAGAACAAATTTATCACCTACATACACCTATTTCTGCACTTGTGTGGCTCTAGCATGTGCACTTTCCTGGCTTATACTAGTTTTGCAGCTGTTCCAGGCACTGATTACCCCAAAGGGAAGTGTCCCATTTTAAAAAAAGCTAAGAATGGAGGTAAGGTACACTTTTGCATTTCCTTCCCACAAACTGTAACTTGTAATAACTCACGTTCAAGGTGGCAGAGGAGAAGTATGTCCCATGCCAACATTATGAGACAGGCTAATCAATAGCATCTGTGTTACACTCCAAAATGTAAGAGTGGAGTTCTGGTTTTATAACCTCTCTCAGGCTTTAAAAGGAATTAGGATGTTTTTGTTAATTATTCTTGAAGCAAAATTCTTCAGAGTTTCTCAGGAGAACAGCCTTATCCTCAGACCTGGCTTCCTGTGTAGCCAGGGAGTGGGATGATGCTGTCCTTCAGGTCATGAGCCAAGTCACGCTCACTTGGTTTCATGTTTAGTTAATGTTCTGGAATTTGTTTGTGTGTGTTACTCGGACTGCTTGTCTGGCCTCCACAGGTTCCTCTGGCAACCAGAGACCTCTTGGCTGGTATAGATCCCAAGCTGCTTTTGAGATAAAATAGGCATGGTTGCAGATGTGCTGTTATTCCCCTTGAGCCTGCAGGCATTTCATCAGTATCTGTGATTTGTGCCAGGGACTGAACTAAGATCAGGCAAGTGCAAGGTTGGCATAAAAACCTCTTCTACCCCTGGGAAAAGCACAGATTAGTTTGGCTGCATGACCCAATGCTTAATCCAAATGACCCAGTTCTGCCTCTTGTTTATTTGTACCTTCCCAGATAGTCAGTTCCAGTTGTTCCTTCTTCAGGCTTCTCATCCTAGTCTCAGGAAGTCTTGATACTGCTTCTGCTTTTCTTTCTCACTGTGGCCTCTCAAAGTCATTTTTGACAACTGCCTGTCTAGCTTCTTGGTCTTCAAATGTCTTCTTCTAATGTGTTCTCCAATCTGGCCTCTAGATCTTTTCTTCCTTATAAGACAAGGATGTCTTTTGTCTTTAGTGCCTGCTCTTCACTGCTGGATTACTTGCCCATCTGATACCCTCTGATATCTGACACTGGTCTTCTGCCAAAACTCAGACTCTGTTGTCACACCCCAAAGTGCATTTGGCTACTTAGGTTGGCACCCTCCATGATGCTAGGCCAAGTGGAAAGGTCATGTGGGGCAAGTTCCAGACCTTAGGAGGCCAGGGGTATAGCTGCTCCGAAATTCTTTCCAAGGCCCTGCTTTGGGCTACGTTAAATCAAAAAGAATTCAGGGAATATGGCTACTTAATGTCGAAGGTATCTTTGGGTTTATTCCAAGTGCAATGCAAAACTTCTGATATTCAGTAAATTATGAGAAAGTTTTTCAGGGAGCAAGGCTGCCATCCTGTCAGGTTCATGGAGCTAGTTGGTGCCAATAAAATGCCAAAGACTTTCATCAGTGGAGAAAAACAAATTGTACCGAATGGTAACAGAGAACTGACTTTGGGTCTTTCCAAGTTTTCAAGCTATATCAGGCAGAGAGATGCAAAAAACCAAGGGGTCTCATGATTTTGGAAACTTTGATTACCTCTCTAAAATGTTCAAAAATAAATAGAAAAAATTATATAGCAGTTGTTTTGGAATAATTTAGGTGTTCATGAATTTACAAAAGTTTAAAAAACTACTTATAGTATTTAATAAAAATATTAATACAGTCAGTTAGTTCTTCAGGGGTTTTCCAACACGTGTCTGATGTTCTACAACCACAGTATCAACAGTTAATTGCATGTAGCAATTCCAAGGGACTACAACCAGGCCTATATACTACCTTAGTGAATGGTGCTCCCAAAGAAAGGTTTGTGTCAAATTTTATAAAATCAGGATGCTGGAAAATATGGAACTAAATGTATCAAATTGCACTTACAAAAATATACTGCTGTAATTGTAGTTCATATGTAAGAATATCCATAGGACATAAATAATTTTTTCAAAAAACAACCAAACAGCTAGTGTTTCTTTTGTTTACAGAGTTTGAACTTCCTTTAATTTCACCAGTAGACTCACAAATCTACTGGAATTAAATTTTTAAGTTTAAATGATACAGCCAGTTTTCTGTCATACAACATATGTACACTTTGAAAGGCATAGACTTTGGGAGGAATACTAGTATGCAGTTTCACTCTTGTTTAATGTTCATCCTCTAGTGGCAACAATGGCAAATTACTGTTTGGTTAGTGCTTCTCCTCATGCACCCAGTTCCTTTATGAATATTTACATTACAGTATAAAAAAAAAAAAATTCTTCAAGGGAGCTGTAAAATCCAACATCTCTAAGAAATAAATCTTCCTACTTATTACGGACCTTAAGTATGGATTTTGGGTGCTGAGGCTGAAAAATGTTAGTGGCTACAGATACTAGATCCTCATGAGAAGATAACTTCCAAGACATCTTGTTCTGTAAAATAAAAAGCCCTTTTCCTACATGAATGAATGTGAATCAGAGTTGCAACTTGCTCTTGAGCTTTGATGTTGTCCTGACTTTCAAATGCAATGTGGACACGTTTTTAAGTTCAGAACACATTGAGAGTGTTCTTTTAGGGCAGTATTTTTCCTTTTGGAGTGAAACTATGACCTTGACCTATGGAACTGTTTTCAGTAGTTTCGGTACACTTGTCCCTGAATAGATATTACACAACCTACCTGCTGATGGTGACTAAGCATGATATTGGAGGGAGAAGAACAAAAACATTACCAAGAACAGAGGAAAGAGACAGAAATGTCTTCATCCTGGATTTATGAGCTTGGCCTTGTTCCCACTGAAGCAACGGCAATACTCCTGTTGACAGAGCTGGGAGTACTCTGCCCAGCTGCAGTGCTTCTATAGGAGGCCAGTTTGAAGATAAAAAATATTTAGCATATCTATTTAACATATTTTGGATTTATGTAATAGGCAAATGGAAACTAGGTCCTTCCTTTGCTCATCACAGCTGAACAATTTTAGAATAACTAGGAAAAGTGGAAAACTTTTATTGTCACTGGCCTGCACTTGGTTGTGTTTTGTTCTATAAGACATACAAATACAAAAGTCTCCCTTTAGCTTCATCTATTGATTAATTCCACCATGCTTATTAAAACACCTCCCTCATCAAAATTTCCAACTTATTAGAAACAAATGAACAAACACTAAGCCTAGCAGCACCTACAAAAGTTGGACCAGTTGAAGCAACTGGGTAACACTTTCGAATGTTGCTAAAAACTTGAACTAGGCACAGATCTTACCACCTCCTTTAGAATTTGGACCTGAGCTGCTCACCCTACTCTGTCCAAACCCAGCTCAGGCTTTCTAGTACTGTGTAGGTACCTAATGCTCCTATGCAATTAAATGGTGCTCAACAGGGCAGTCAGTCCTGATAGGCAAGCAAATCCTGTAGAGCTTGACAGCTGCCAGCCTCCTGGGTATGCTCATACATGTGGCTTGGCAGCACTGACAGAAATCCCACATGCGCATGGAGATGCATAGCAGTGAGATAGGAGTTCTATTTGATTTCAATTATAGCAGCCCACAGCATAAAACCCTGGAAGTACAGATTGCCTTTTAAATCCCCTTCTCATATGAGATAGGAGCTTGAAACCAAATGTCCTAGCTCACAAGGTAGTAAGCCTTGTTTCTAGCCTTACTGTGAAGTCAGGGCTTTTAAGTGTTACCTGTCAAAGTTGTTCCACCTTGCTTAAGTTTTTATTAAAAATAAGATTGAACTTGCATGATTGTTCTGTCATTCACTGTCCTGCATCTGTGTTTTTTATTTCTTTGTGGATTTGTGATTTTGTTTGGGTTTTTTTCCTGTTTTTCTTCATTTTTATAGGAGAAATGGAAAGAAGAAAGGGGAAAAATATCCCTCATATCTTTTCCACTTCTTACTGTTGCTGCCATTTTGATCCCTTTTGTTGTCCTCTACTTCATACTTTCAGCATTTCCTAATTCTACATGTCCTACTGTAACTGTCTTCTGCTTTCAGCTCTTTATGTCATTGCAGGTTTATCCTTTGTAGTGACCTTCTCCTACAAGCAGATACCATAATCCTCCTAAAGCTTACATTTTCTTCTAAAGAGGAGGTGCCAGCAAGGGAAAAAGAAATATCTCACACCTCTCAGACAGGAAAGAAAGGTTCTCTTCCTAGAAATAGAATAATTCAGTTTTATAGTATGGAAAGCTGATGCAACTTCAAATATAGGAAAAAAAGTATGGGCACAATTTCTGACAAATTTCCTTGGAGAGGAACTGGATCCAAAAAAAAGCACTTAAAAGATGTCCAGGTAAAATGTGTTTCAAAGTATTCCCAGTATTGAAAGTACAAATTCCCAGCCAAGAGAGCACAAGCCATTCAGTGCATCATATGGCATGCACTTAAATCAAACTGGTGTTGCATGAGAGTATTCATACAAAGGTCATGGACGCTTTAGCATTTATTACATCTCTAGAAGAAAAAAAATTACACAAACCCTAAAACCTGCACAAACCATAGCTCAGTGACAGTAAGAAGCTTTGCCACCACGAGAGGGAAGACATTGCAATTAGAGGAGGGCTTGCAATTGCAATCAAAAACTTTATTTGCAACACATATGCTACTGTGGATATGTGTTATAATTGTAACTGTGCTAGAAGGAAGAAAAAAGGAGTGGACTGGAATAGTGGAGAAAGAAATGCTGTATGGCATTCTGAATACCTCTGGGTAGCTGAGAAAAAGTTTACTAAGACTGTAGGACTGGCAATTATATCACAATGGTTGTGATGCAAGCATGCAAACCAACAGCGTATCCTGACCTTTATTACTATATTGATAACAGATTTTTTAGCCACAGCTGGGAGATGATAAAAATTGATTAAAAAAATCACAGAGCAAACTTCTTGTGTAAGACCAGCAAAATGAAAAGTATATGATGATCACATTTGGAGAAGAGATGAATAAGAGAAGCAAAAACACTTTGCCAGATCCATGACACCAAAAAGCTCTGTTGGCTAGTATAGTTTCTCAGAATGCAAAATCAGTGAGTTAAAGGAAAATAAGCCATGAACTTGATATTTTAAAAGGTGTCCTTGTTTTGCATATATTTAATAAGTCTGTAAAACAGGCTTTTTCACCAGATAGATATCTTTGAGAAAAATATCAACTCATATTATTTCATACATGGAAATGTAGAAAATTACATTAAAAAGAAGGAGGTGCTGAGGGTTTGTTTTTTTTTTTATTTTTGCAACATTGTCATTTCATGGTCAAGCAGTATGACTGTAATTACAGCAGCACAAAAAATAAAATTTAAGTCCTCCTTTTATAGATATCCATATAAACATTTCTACAACAGCTTGGTTAATTAGATTCCTCAAGAAAAAAGCTTTTGAACATCTAGCAATTCTTCTCTGTGTCTATCTTAGTTTTTACAACTGCCCCATCATCACCAAGCTATGGGTCACTAGAAATTTGATTCTTTTCCATGTGACTTTGTTATAGAAGGCAAAATCACAGTGATTTACCAAAAGTAGTCAAATTTTATTTGTAAAGAGACGCACTCTGTTTTCATCTGTAACAAAGTGCTTTACCAATCTAATCTTGATTTTTTTGCTTTGTTTCATTATACATTAATTAAATTGATTTTTTTAATCCAGTAACTCTGCATGATCTTTGTGTTTGATGGCAAAGATTATTTATACACTGGGTAGGCAAATACTCATGAGACATTCAATCTTATCTCCAGTGTGATTTTGATATAATAACAACAATTTGTATTAACCCCTTGTATTGATTTTGCATGGCCTGGTTTTTGGCAGCAGGAGGGCCACAGAGGTGGCTCCTGTGAGAAGCTGCTGGAAGTTTCCACCATGTCCAGCAAGCCAATCCCTGATGGCTCTGAAGATGGACATGCTGCTGGCCAAGCCTGGGTCAATGAGGGAGGCTGCTAATACTTCTGTCATTACCTATTTAAGAAGAAAAATAAAACAAAGTCACAGGTTTTTCTTCTAGTCAGAGAAGAGGAGGAGGTAAGAACATGTGAAGGAAACAACATGGAGACACCAATGTCAGTGGAGAAGGAGGAGAAGGAGGTGCTCCAGGTGCTGGAGCCAAGATCTCTCTGCAGGCCGTGGTGAAGATCACTGTGAAGCAGCTGTGCCCCTGCAGCCCATGGGGATCCACAGGGGAAGCAGAGATCCACCTGCAGCCTATGGGGGAGATATTCATGCTGGGCTGGAGCAGCCTGTCCTTGGAGGACTGCACCCTGTGGAAAAGTGCCCTATGCTGCACCAGTTTTGGGAGGAGTGTCTGCCCATTGGAGGCACTCACATTGCAGCAGTTTTGGGAGGACTGGTGCTGGTGAGACTGGACCCATGCTGGAGAAGTTCATGGAGAACTGTCTCCCACGGGAGGGATCCCAAGCTCTCACAGGGGAAGGATTCCTCTCCCTGAGCAGAGGAAGAAAAGCTCAGGGGGCAAACTGACCAAAGCCTCCCTGCGTCTTCCTGTGTTGTAAGTGGGAAGGAGGGAGGGGCTAGGGGAAGAAAAGGTGTTTTTAATGGCTTATTTTACATCTCAATATCCTCCTCTGATTTTGTTAGTAATAAATTCACTTTATTGAGCCTGTTTTGCCCTTGGAGTGTTTTCTCCCGGTCCTTAACTCATGAACCCTCTGTTAATTTTTTCTCTCCTTTGCCCAGCTGTGGCAGGGGAGGGTGAGTGAGTGACTAGTGGGTGCCTGGCATTTGGCAAGTGTGAAACCTGGCACTATCAGACACTAAAGCTCAGGCAAATCTGATTCCCAGCAGCAGTTTACCTGATTTCAGCTCTCTGTGCAAGCCTCAGGCTCTCTAGAACTGACTGAAGCCCCAGAGTCCTGTCTCTTGACCTCTGAGGAAACAGTAGAGGCTCTGAAACCTGAAAAAAATACTCTAGGTATTGCTGTCAACAATATAATAACAATAATTATTAATAATACAAATAATACTGCTGAAATCAGAAATGCCCCAGGACAAAAGGCAAGGACAGATTTCCTGACAAAAGCACCTGGGCACACTCTTTTATTTTTGTAAGAACCAGTGAAGAATTGCATAGCCTAAATGTGAAAAACAATTTTAATTGATAGCAAGATATGTGTCCTGCTGTTTTAACAGCATTTGTCACTTTGCTGTCAGTAACAACTCTCTTGCTCTCTTGCTAAGAATTCCAGGCTGCTGTCTTCTACTCTGCCTGCAGCCCAGGCCCTGTTTCTTTAGCAAGCACAGTTCTGGCATCTTTGTCCCCCAGTTTTGGCCTCCCACTTCATGGGACAGATGACCAGAGAAAACTGATCCCTTGACTTACTCTGGTCTGGCTCCTATGACTATTCCTATTTTTATTAGCATTTTTTAAAAGATGAAAGAATGGCACTTAAGACTCAAGTATTAAGAGCCAAATATATTCGCGGAGGTTAAAACCTCAGAAGAAAAGATTAGGAATTTGAAACATCAGGTGCTCCTCCAGTTTTGGGTTAGCAGTAAGTTTCTTTCAACATCCAATCTATCTGCTGTCAAAGAGAATATCCACTGTTGCACTTGATAAGGTAGAAACCAATATACATTAAATATTGCTGGCTGTTGTCCTCTAGGCACTTTTCCTCTAAGTTGTGCAACTAGCTGTGACCATGACAGCCCTGGTCTGGCCCTGGATCTCTCTTTTTCTCCATCATTAGTGTCTACTTTTCTCCCTAATACATGTAGTAATGCTTGTGCCTGGCAAGCCATGTATTAGTTCAGGGAGAAAGGGGAGTTTCATGTGAATCCTGTCATTTAACCCGTGTGACAGACCCAGACATAAAGTGGTAGCATTTTGTTACTGTTTCAAACTTCCCATGAGATGCTTGAATATGTATTTGAAAGTGCTATTATAATAGCTTAAATTGCTTTAAGAGTAAATATCTGGGGAATTTTATTTGCCTTTTCCTTTATTAGCATGAGGAAACAACTTCAGCAAGTAAACTTTACTACCATTAGGTGGTAAACGCTGGAGTCTCACTCCATCAGTGCCTACAGCCCTCAGGGACTGCAGTAAAGGGCATATCATATGGCTAGTGGTGTGCTTTTCTGTTTCTGGACCCAGAGAGACACAGCGGCTGGAAAATGCAAAGAGATTTAAACAGCTTAACCTGGTTTAGATGTCTGGAGCCAGCACTAAAGTCCCTTCTAAGCTATAGCTCATCATAGTAGGCACTAAAAAACATTTGTTTCCATGGCTGGTCACAGAAATACCCCTACCTGAGTGTTAGTAATGCTGGGTTTAGTAATGCTGACTATAGCAGAAGCAGTGAAGCAGAAGGGGTTTTTTTATATTAACTGTCCATACAGGAACTCATACTCTGCAACACGCTTTCAGCTTTGTCATTCAACAGTAAATAAAAATGCTTCTGTATTATTTCTCCAGCTAGGCAAACTGAGAAAGCAGCTGGGTCATGGTAGGATGACTAAAGGACTTTAACCTTGCTTGCCAGAAGAGTGCAACAGTTTGTAGAAAATAGTTTTCTGGCTGGTCTATGTATGCACAACATTGCAGTCAAGGTGTTTTACTCAGTGCCCAGACACTTTGGGTACCTCCAAGGAGATAAACTCCTTTTTTTTTCTCCTTTCTTTTCATGACACATGATTTAATGCAGAAAATCTATAGAAGCCTTCCCTAGCTAGACTTGCCATGAGACAGCCTCTCACTAGAGTTTCTGCAGATTTAGTTTTAGGTATTTATCAGCTATTTCCTATATTTTAGCCAAATTTATTGCTGGGCAAAATAGCAAAAGTAAGTCTACATCCAAAAGTTAGTGCAACACAAACTTGGAACATCTCCTTCTCAGCATCCAGAATTTAATTCTAAAAGTCATATTTACCCGATCAGAATAGATAAATAATAACAAATGGCTTATATGTCATTGCTACAAAGTGACAACAATCAACAAATGAATTATTCATTCTAAGCACTATCAATTGACTGGAATTCCTAATAATCCACATAGCTGAAATAAAGCATTTTTTATATAGAATATATTCAGAGAAGAAATTAGGGGTTTTATATTGCTCTCATAGCTGTTTCTCTTTATATGCTTGATGCCATTTGTGTGTGGTGTGTGTATGTGTATGCGCATCATAACGGTTTTGGATATTAAGCTTAAAATTCAGAATTAGTTTCTTACCTAAAAAAGATAAAGAGGATATTCTACTGGTTATTTGGGGTTTTTTAAAACATATCCAGATAAGCTGTCTCAGTAGGAAATTATTTGGCAAGTTACTTGCATTTTTGGGAATTAGTGGATAAAAATTACTTGTACCCAAATGTATATAAAACTTTACATTCTGTGAGCCACTCCATATAACTTTAAAGAAAAAGAATTTAAGAATCCCAAACTTTATTTATCATTCAAAGTGAAGTCATTGACTAAGAATTATTGAGAAACCAGTGGGAAAATCTTGCAGAAAAAGTAACCCTTGCCTAGGATTCATGTAGTGTCTTATGACAAATGGTTCAAATTAGGAGTCAACATTTGGAACACCTAAAAATTACCATCAAAAGTCTCTAGTAAACACAGCTTTACATCATTAATGTTTTAACCTCCTGACTCTTATATGTTTATGTTCTTTAAAGCAATTTTAGGGTCAGAGATGGAGATTGGTATATGAGTTGTAGTATTAGATCAGAGTCTACATAAACATATACACTACTTTGACTTCGTTGATATCTCATGGTCTATACAAAAGCATTGCCTGGTTGATTGATAGTGCCCTAATTTATCATACTCTGTTCTAACATATATCCATTACATTTATGTAAATGAAATATGAAGAGACTGATTTTTATGGGTCTACATTTTGAAGAACATCTCACCAAGTCTGCATTAGCAAACTTTTAGGTTTCCTCAATTTGATTTCACAAAACATAGCAAGTGAAAAAAGGGCTGGGCCATGATTTCAAGTGGACCTGGAAACATAAAGGAAACGAACCAAAACCACTTTCAAAATGTTTTATAATCTGTGGAGAGGAGTGTTGTTTATCTTTTGTTTATCTTACTGGGTACACTGAAAAGCTCTGACTTGTAAAAGGCTATGAGTTGTTGGGAATTGCCTGAGCAGTTCAGACACTGCCAGCTGCCTGACAGCAACTTGCCAAAGACCTGAAAACAAGATGGTGCATGGGAAGAATGAGATTTTTTTGAAACTAGTTTGTTATTTAGGCCTGTACATCAGATAAGCATGCTGTTCTTACATTGTGCCTTTTTCTGGTTACTTTAAAATGGTGGTGATGAGTTTAAAAATCCTTTTATAAAAATAATTTCACATATATCATTGAAAGCTATTTACCCTCAGTTCACCTCATTTTTTTTTTAGATAGAAAAGCTGCAGGCAGGACAGTGGCAGGCTGAAGTATAGTAATTTCAGAGGCAAGTAGCTTATGTTAAGCAGTTGGTCAATGATCCTCAATTCTATTCATAAAAAGCTGTCTAAACAGCAAAATCCATAAATAGATAAGTGAATGAATACATGCATATGCATATGCATATGCATATACAAATGCATATGAGTTCTTTGGGTCTTTGTAATTTTACAGCTTGGCTTACTTTCCATTTGTTTTTGGTGGGGTTTTTTCGTGTTTCTCCATGAAAGAGACTTTGTTTTAAATTGTTTCCTTTTTCTCCTTGGGAGAGGAAATGGACAACTTTCTGTATATTTTTCACTTCATTTTGAATGTTAGGAGAGTAGTAGTTTTCCAAGAGAGATGTACATGAAAAAGTAGAAATGAAAGGGGGAGAAAGAGTTTGAAAACTCTAATTGCGATTGTTGTGCCCTCAACTTTCAGCCAAAATTTACTCCCAGTCAGACATGCAAAGTCCACAAATTTTTTTTAAAATCTGTGAAATTAGATTTCTTTAAAGTACTTAATAATGCTAATTAGTTTCAACTTTGGTGTATCTAGAGATGCTTGAAACTACCTGAATTAAAAATAAAAAAAAATAAAAAAAAAAAAAAAGAAAAGAAAAGAGTAGTTAAGTGAAAATGCTTCAGGTATGTAATCAATGAGAATACTTTTGAGAACTGACTTAAGAATATAGAGGGGTAAAAAATCACTACATTGTAGATAAAACCTTTGGTATCAATATCAGAGAACAGAGTGAATAATGACATTGAACATGCTCTGTAGCTCTGCGTCACTTTCTTTCACATAAATTATTTATTTACAAAAGAAGATAAATAAATAATTTTTTAAAACCCCAACTAAACAAAAAATCGTGCTGCTTTAGATGACTTTGCAGTGGAATGTGCTATTTCAAGCTTGGTACATACTGTGAATACCAGGATAAAGTAATCTGTTCAGCACAGTGAAGTTTGAGTACTTTTTCTCTTACTGGAGTAACAACTGTTGCAGGCAAAGGAGAAAAGGAAAGATTTCCCACCTATGCCTCTCCTGCATGACACGTGGGGAAACAGAGAGAGTTAAAAGGACAGACAGAAAAGCAGGTATCTCGTTTATTTTTGAACTGTTTGACAAATACATGTTCTGAGTGTATGTTGAGGTGCATGTTCTGAGGACTGATCCTCCTCTCACCTCAGAAGCAGCAGCAAAACTGAGCCCAGGCACAGGAGATCCTGCTCCAACTGCGCAGCTGCTCCCGGAGGTTAATGCAAGGACTCGTACGTGCATGTGTGCAGTAGTTACAAGATCCTGATGGATTTATTACCCTTGAGGCCTCCTCTTCGGTATGTCAGTATACTCCTAACCTGCAGCCACATGACAAAAATTAAACAAGAGTATGTTGCATTTGTTGCTGTGGAAATATGAATTCAGTTGCTTCAGTTTCAATGGGATTTCCCTCCTCCCCAACCCCGTCCCCTCCCCCCCACCTTGTTTTTTGAACATTTATATTTTTATGAAAAGTCAAGAACAGAGGACATTTGTGACAAGCAAAAGCAGAGGGGATAGCCCCCACTCATCCATTCCCTTCTGCCAATTTTGTCTCCAGCCCCCACCACATTTTTCCTTGTTAACTGTGTTGGGGCAAAGAGATGGGATTGAGGGAATAAAAGCATTCCTGCATGTCTGGAGGAAAGAAAACAGATAAAGGGGGAAAGTGAAAGGGGTAGGAAAGAGTGGCCAGGAACTTGAACTGCGAGTGAAACGATGCTCCTTCGGCCGTCCTGTTCAGATAATAGTTAACTCGGGGTTAAAGATTAATATCCAGGCAAAGCACTGTATAAATGGCCCGGGCAAGCCGTATGTATGTGAAGTGCCTCCTGCTCCCCAGGCCGCCGAGCTGCCCTGCCCCGGGCCCTGCACAGCGGCATGAGTGTCCCGCGGTCCCTCCCGGCGCTGCTGCTCTCGGCTCTGCTGCTGCTGTTGCTGCTGCTGCCGGGCTGCCGCCTGGCCCGCGGAGCGCAGCCCATGCTCTGCGCCCCCTGCACCCCGGAGAGGCTCGCTCTGTGCCCGCCTGTCCCGCTGGACTGCCCGGAGGCTGCCCGGCAGCCCGGCTGCAGTTGCTGCCAGATCTGCGCCCTCGGGCCGGGGCAGCCCTGTGGGGTCTACACCGCCCGCTGCCGCCTGGGGCTCCGCTGCCACGTCCCGGCCGGGGAGCCCCGGCCCCTCTCCGCCCTCATCCAGGGGCATGGGACGTGCTTGCCCACCAGCGAGGTCGGAGGGATGCGCATGGAAGAGCCGGCAGGTACCGCGGCATCGCGTCCCCGCTCCGCGCCGCCTCACGGGCCGGGTCGGGAGCCGCGCGCCGGGCGCTGAGGGCCAGCCCTCACCCAGGGCAGTCCGCGGAATTGGCAGGCGCGAGGCGCTGCACCTGGAAACGGCGCCGCGGGCTCTGGGAGCCAGGAGCTGGGAACAATGAGCGAGCTTAGACAGGCGTCTGAGAAATAGGGAGGCTGGAATGCACTTTCCAGGGAAACATGATCTAACCTGTTCGAGGTGAAGTGCATCCTGGTGCCGGGCCTAAGATGTTCGCAACAAGCTGGTACGCTACAGTCTAAAAGCACGAAAACGCTAAAGCATAGTGATGGGACAATATAGAATAACTACAATAAAGTATCTGGGAGGCTGCAGGCAGTTTTTCTTTAGTAGCAGACAGTAGCTGGAGTAGGACAAATGTTTCATAGGTGATGTCCATCTCTAAAAGTCATGATAGAGAATGAAAAGGCTTTGTCTGGGTTCGTTTCAGGAAAAAAATGTACCTGGACTACTGGAGTGCTAGCCAAATTATCCTGAGGCAAAATGGCATCTCAAGCATCTTAGACTATATGATGGGCAGGAATTTCTTCAGTGTTATTTTGTTATTTTTCATTGTTATTGTTAATGTTATTGTTGTTGTTGTTGTTGATGTTGTTATTTTCATCATCACTACTGCTATATAAAAAAACCCCTCATGTCCCTGCTAAGCTACCACACCATGAAGTGGTGATTAAGGTAACTTGGTAGCATTACAAAAATAATCATCATTGACTCAAAATAACAATAGCCATTAGTAGAAGTAAATAGAGTTTCTCTTGTACTTGAGGGGGTGGGGAAGGCAGACAACAGTGACTAAACGATTTAAGCTACCTATATTCAATTTGATTCCTTCCTTCCTTCCTTCCTTCCTTCCTTCCTTCCTTCCTTCCTTCCTTCCTTCCTTCCTTCCTTCCTTCCTT
>VZUI01040813.1:0-25371 GCA_013401135.1 Cettia cetti
ATGTGTACCTATTAAAAAAAAAAAAAAAAAAAGCCAGAATATATTTCCAGAAAATTTTCACTCTTCAAAATTGTGGACTTAAGTATTAAGTTTTTGTCCCATACTCCTTTACAAGCTGACTAAATGCCTATTAACACAAATTTTATATATGCCTAGTGGCTGACTGCAATGGTCACATGAGCCTTTATAAAAAGCATGTACAGATAATACAGAAAAAATGAAAGAAACTTCCACCAGCAAATGTGTGGGCCCCAATTTTCAGAAAGGAAAAAAAAAGCCTTCATGACAACTTAAAAAATACCAGAACTGTCTTCAACAGATGCTAAGGAACCAAAACTAATGACCCAACAGGAAGAACATTACTGGGTCATCTTCACTATGACTCTGGGTAATTATATATAGTATAAATAGAATAGACATTAAAGGCCTCATAACATAGGAAGTGTTGCATCAAAAGATACTTCGAACTCATTGGATTGGGGCTATAACTAGATTTCAGTTGAAATAATCAATTTGAGCTAATCAAGATAAAAGAAGCCAGGCCAGAAAAATAAATCCTCTCAAGTCACACAGGCATCCCCTTCCACACTTGTGTTCTGCAGTAACAAATAATCACTTTTATACTTTTTTATTACTGGAAAACACCTAGCACATTTCAACTACTTCCAAAACTCTTGTTGAGATTGTTTTCCAAAATCTTAGTTTTTTTGGTGAGGGTGGCTGGGGAGGTTATTTTTTTGTGTGTTTGCTTTGCTTTTAAAGTAATAGAAAAACTTTAAAAGTTTTGCCAAAAAATCCTAGGGATTTTTTGCTAGGACTTTCCATAAGAGTTACCTTTATTCTTTTTGGCTCATTGCCTTAGCTAAAGATGACTTAAGACAAATGGATCATTTATCTAAAACTTAAAATATCACAGCCTAATTGTTTATGAAAATTTCTTCTCTGAACACCACATGAGCACAACAAGACTAGGCCTGAGTTTACTAAAATCCCTCAGCTCCATGCTGAATTGTTCATTTTTCAAATAGCAGGGAGAGCAAACATATAACAAAACATGGTAGAAGTGAAATTATGATAGTCTTACAGGCATCTGAGAGACTTCTCCAAGGAGACACCAGAACATCACTGTAAGAATGGCTGAATTAACAGGACCAAATAATGACAAAATTTTATCTACTGGAGTTCTGCACTTGTCATCAAATGCTTTAAAGATAAAAATCCAGGAATTTAGCATGGTCCTAATTTAATGCATACCCAGGCAGTCCAATAAGTCATTGAATGTGAGAGCTGTTCACTGCTTTGTAAATGCTATCATTCTTAAACTGTCTCTTTTTTAAAATTTAATAGTCCTATAAATGGACAGCTATGGACTGAAATGACTTAATACAAATTTTCAGCAATAGTGAAACAATTTATCCACTATTGTTACCTGTTTATACACAGAGGAATAGATTTCCTTACCTTATTTTAAGCAGTAAAATCCTGTAGGAGTATTTACTCACTCATATAGAAGTTTACTTTTTACAATATGACTGCTTCCACCATTTTTGGACACATGGAACATAAAGCACAGAGATTTGAAGCAACAGGCTCTCGGAGTGTTATGGGATACACACCTCAGTGACACTAACTTTCATTAACAAGAATATTTTTCTCTTACTAAGGAAAATTTATTTTATCTGAGCATTTCACCAATTTTACTATGAGGGGAAGAAAGAAGAAAACTGAAAATCCTGTAGCACATGGTATAGCAAAAGCCTTCTGGCATATTACCAAAAAATTATCCAGAGTACTTTAGAACCGTAAACATAATGCAGAATTAATACTTGCCCCCAGATTAGGGCAAGTATTTTCCTGGATATAAAACATGTATTATTGGGCATTCTGGTATTGGAATCTTTCAAAAATATAAGTTTTGACCATCAAAAACCTCATAGCTGTGGAGGAGTGAAATTACTTGGATGAAGATACAAGATATTTGTATTTCTTAGTGGTCAGAATTTATTATGGGTTCAGTGCAAAGAGAAGTATAAGTCAATTACAGTAGTCAATGAGAGAAGTCTCACTGTAGTCTATCCAGACCAAAGAATGAAGAAACTTTACATGTGTAAGTAGATATTGCAGACTGGAAGCCCTATAGGTGCTTTGTGACACTTCCACCTTGTATCTCAGGTAGAGCTAGAATGATTTGTACTAGTCAGCCTCTCCTAGAAATCTCCTCCAGCTTAATTTTTTTATAACTGCCTCTAATGAAAACTTTGCAAATGCCTCATTTTATTCTAGCATGGAACAAAACTAAAAAGAACCCAAAGCCTCAAATACATCTGCGAATTGTTATCCTCTGGAATACTTCAAGTTGTAACAACCACTGTGTAAAAAAGCAAGTATTTTTACTGATTTATTTTTAGTCAAACTGAAACCAGGCACCCCAGGTAGTAATTTATGAATGTCAAGAAGATTGGCATATTTTTCAGACAAGAAATACCATCAATTCTCTACAGACCACAGCCAAAACAGAAACAGGAAAAGTAACTAAAATTATTTAGACACTACCGAATCAAGTAACACACTAAAAAAGCTGGGGAATACTTCTTCCGGAAATGTTTGTTAAATTAAGGTTTTCTTGCATTCACTACATTTCTACCAGCCCTTCTATATCATCTCTTCTTAGTCTCTTCCTTTGCTGTCTTCTTTTCCGAAATATAATCAAATGCTTTCTATCTTGCTTTTCATTTTCCAAAGCCATTCCATCTAAATATGAGACAATATGTATCATAGAATAAAAAGGATCTACTTCCATTTTGAAAAAATAAAATACCCTCCCAGCAAAATAAAATCCACCTCCTAAATATAACAGGGGCTACAACTTATAAGATTTCACTGAAAATTGAAAGGGCCCTTTCCTCAAGCCCTTTCTTTCTCGCCCTTCCACTCTCCAACACCTCAAGTTCTTCATGCATGGGTGTTCTTTAGGGCAACAACTTCCACATTCATGGCAGAAAAGTGATGATTTTAAAGAGTGAGCATAGCTGCATCATTGTTTTTTTTTCTGGTAAGGCATCATAATATTTCTTAGACAAAGAAACTACTCACGTAATTTGCTAATAACAGGTAGAAGTCCACCCCAAGTCTGCAAATATTCTGCTCTGAAGCCATCCAATGAAAATAGTAACACTGGAGACTTGGTAAATCTGAACAAACAGAAATTGAATATTAAAAGACAGACTAAGAAACAGTTTCCTATCACTAATTTCAAGAAAGTTTCCCCCAGACAGTGTGAATGTTCATCATGGGGCTATGAGCCAGGCCAAGGAAGCTATCCTCAGCAGGAAGCTTTGCTGACACAGTGGTGAGCAAACAAAGCAAACCTCTGCTTGAAGGTTGGCAGAGCAATCTGTGCCCAAAGAGGCTGAGGTTTGCAGTAGGGCATGCACAGAAAAGTCATGACAAGGCCGATTTCAAACACACCTACACAATGAAGAACAAGCTACAATGCTCATGTGATCCATCTGGTGGGTTTGGTACTCCTTATCTTGAAATCAATCCCATTGAAGCAACACTCAGCCCCTCCAACCCCATTCTCCCACCCCAAGCAAAGAGCAGGGCAAGAAATAAGGCAATGCAAAGCCACACTTTCCTTTATTCACTTTGCTCCTGAACAACCTGTAATCTAGATGGAAAAAAAAAAAGGATATTTATATGTGGTGCACAGAACTGTAAGCCAATCTAATGTACAGGGTATGTTAAATCAGCAATTAAACACATTTTCCTTTCACTTACAGAGATTGTCCAAACAAAAAGAACTTCCTTACTGCTACTGAAGTACTAGCAATCTCCTATTGTACTATCAAAAATGTGGCCCTGAAACTGGAGAAACACTGTAAAAGCATTCCTGCTGGGAACTTCACAGATAAATTCAGAAACTGATTTCACTAGAACCAACAAAAATAAAATCTCCCCTTCCAGTATCCACAGGACCTATGTTTTCCAGTCTTGACTTGTTCCCAGATTCAGCCCTGTTCAAACAATTTCTCTCCAACTGTAAGTACTTAAAACATTGCAGTGCAGACAGGAATAGTAACTTCTGTAACATCAGTAACTTCTTCTTTGAAGAAAACATACCCTGTGTTTGCCCTATAGACATGAGAGCATATGAGGCTGAAAAAAAAAATCCCTGCTGTGTAGCAGTAATTATTGAAAATATTAAATTTCATAAAACAATTTAATATTTATAATATTATAATATTAAAATATTGCTTTATTGCAAGCTCATTTTCCTTTTTTATATTTACAATTTTTAAAAAACTTTGTTATACTGTAATTTCCAAAAATAAAACAGTGAGGATAGAAGACAAATACTATTTATAAAGTGTTGACAATTTCTTTAGTGATGTACCCTACAAAAAAATCTGAAGAATCATTTACAAATGAAACATTACAAGCTGTGTGTCAGTCAAACAAACATGATTATATTAAACTAAGGAATAGTCAGGCAACCAAAACACATCTTATCATAAGAAAATTTTAGTCAACGACTTGGACAACAGTTCAGCCAAAAGGATTTCATTAGAGAGAATGATTACAAAGCCTACCCTATACCTTAGATAAAATAAAACTTTTAGATGCATTTCTAACGTGTATGTTTGTGGCCTGCTTTTTAAAATTATATGGCACAAGTGGGAACAAGAAATGAATGATTTTCAGGTCAAAACTCAAGCTGTATGGCAAAACAGAGTAAGGAAACTTTATGCACTACTATTGCATATTGTAATATTACAAGTATTTTTTTGCACCACAGATTCTGAGCTCTACAAGTTTTGCAAATACCTTCTCCATGTCCCTTCTCAGTAAATTGATTCACTTCAATGCAGAGGTCAAAAAATCTTCATTGCAAAGAATGTTAGCTTTGAGGAAGAGGCTGTTCAATATTACTTACCAACAAGGCTAACCTAAAAAAAAAAAAAAAAAAAAAAAAAAAAAAAAAAAAAAAAACCAACCAAAACCAGAAATCCCCACCAAAGTTAAAACAACCACTTAGAAAGGGACTTTACGCAACTGTTTCTGGTTTGGCCTTTACAAGTAAACCAACTGTTAAATACATGTTTTGGTTGTCTGCAAATCTAGCTACTGACCCCCTCACACGTGTAAAATTAAACTTGGCAAAATAAGCCATTGCCACAACGAGGGCAATTGCCCATTTCACTTCTTGTATACCCTACACATGCCAAAACTCATATAGTTAGTGATCTGCCCTGGTGCTCAGGGAAGCAAAGCATGACAGACCATGTAAAACTGCACTCTCTTTGGAACAGCTCCAGTAAAATCCCCAGATAAACTGACCCAAGCTCCATTCTGAGGTATATCAGCCACTTCTACATAGTCTTCCTGTCAGTAGCCAAGACTGCACTTGCTACTTCATGAATGGGTTGTCATGAGCAAACAAGCCTGGGAGGCTCAAGTTTTGGTCCTGTTGGTGATTCATGCTGGCTGTGTCCAAACAGTGAGACAAGCATGTTTCACAGCTCTTGGATAAATAGGTATGCCACAGTCACATCCTGACTCCAAACTGAAGGAAATGCCGTAGCAATTATCCCCTCCTATAAACTGACTTCTATGGAAACATTATGCAGGCAACACAGGCTTGCTGTGGTCTGGTAGGTTCACCAGTCTGGATGATCAAGAGGCCAGAACCATGGAACACATTGCCAAGTTGACCTCCCTCACTGCAGGCAGGCTAGACCATAATTAAAAGAGAATGAAAATAAAAAAGGAAGGAAAAGAAAGTTCCCTTCAAAAGCTTAGTGTAGCACACAGAAAACTTCCTATCCCACACACACTCATACACTACTACCTATATACAGCCATAAAGAACAGGAATAAAAGCTTTCTTTTCCACTAAATGTACAGAAAGCCCCAACAAAAGGCATAACAGCAATCTCCAGGAATAAAGAGAGATCAGCAAAGAGGAAAGTAATCAGATGCTCTTACAGCTCAGTGAAGATAGAGGAAATAGTAATAGGCCTGAAGTACAGAAAAAGACATGAGGACAAAAAGACAGCAAAAAGTCATCAGTAAAGCCATCTACATAAGTACTAGGACAAACTGCTTAAGTAGGTTTGAATTGTCTGAATATTTCCCTCCTAGAACAGAGGGAAGAACTAGATCACTCCTGAGATCTTACAGCCTTAACTTTATAACCCTATTAACCCAGTTTTGGAAAGTTGTGTACTTAATTTTAAGCAGTTGATCAGTCTCACTAAATTCAGAGGGATTTCTCAGATTAAGCACCTCATTGAATGCTGTGTCATCTTTTGTCTATTCTGCACCACAGGAACAGCTAAAACTAAAACAGAATAAAACCAGCAATCTTGAACCCATAAAATATGCTGTATTGATATGCACAGAATCAGAATTGATATCCTGAAGTCTCAAAATGAGCACTGTGACTAAATTCACCCGCACTCCTGCCTACCACACAGCAGAGGAAGAAGTGGACTGTTTACAGAGTTGTTACTTTTGGGAGAGGCTTGTGTGCTAGTAGTCCAAGATGAGCCTTCAGTCAACACTGTTTGATTCAACCTTGACCACATATCACCCTTTCCTGGGCTGGGTTTTATTGCAACATTTTGGGGTTTACCAGGCTTACAACAATTTTAGAGGAGTAACTATGTATCCCTTTCATGAGCAGAACAGAAGAAAAACAAACAAAAAACCCTAAAAACAGGTTAACCAACAGGAATTGCCCTGTGGTATTTGCATCAGTAACTTTGACTGTGGATCTGCACAAGACTCTTGTTTGTTTACCAACCTCTTGGGGGCAAAGCTTCCTAACCTTTCGTTAGAGAAATCAGCATCTTAGACTCAGTTCCCAGCACAAAGTCCCAAATGGCTCCAGAACTCAGAACAAAAGTTAAGGACAAAAACTTCAAGAATCACCTGGCTACTGCCATCCTACATAGAGGACTACTGGGGACTTGGACTACAAGGTGGACAGAAGATCCAGTTTCTGTCCTTTTGAAGGCTTTGGCATGTCAGCATCTGTCAGTGCTCTGAATCAGAATGAAGGGTACTCAATTGGTATGAAATATTTCAAAAGGAAATATATTTCGTTTGACAGTATTAGAACTCCAGTGAAAAAACATACCAAGATTTAAATACCTTAAGTAAAAAAAGTAATGACATAAGAACAAAATAAAATGGTTTTACTTTGCTAGAAATATCCCATTACACTATAATTTCAAAATCAAAATAAAATTGGTCTGTATTTTTTGATACTTGTCAGACAAGACTATAGTGTGCCATAACATGTCTAGCAAGTATTTCCTACTGGAACATCAATCAATCAAGAATTTAAGTCACTTCTATTGATAGCTTAGACATACAATCATAGTTTATAGTCAGCTTTAACCATAAAGCTAGTTAGAAGATCCCACAGCAAAAACAGTTAAAGTAATACAAGCTTTTTTTTTCCTGGCTGGGAGCTTTACTGTACTATTCAAGCCTGAGTGCTGATGCCATAAACCACATGAGTCATTCCTCACACAGTGTATACATAACTTGCAGGAGCAGGCCCAATGTGGAGCTGAGCCAGAGAATACAAGGATCCCATGGCACTTTACACCTTTTAAAGAAAGTAATTCAGACAGCTTGCAAACAGTGTCATCCCACTTCTAGTGGAGCTGGAACAGAGGCCTGCCACAATTTGCTGTCCTGAGGCTGGAGAATGCAAGCTATTGGAAAGGTCTTTCAAAGAGTCAGGGAAGGGAGACAGTCTTAGGAGTCTAAGATTGCTGAATGAGTCCCAAAGTATTTGTAATGGTGAGTATTGTAGCACATGTAGGTCAATAATATTGCTGGCAACCAGGCAGAGTTGCCCAGGGCACACACATCTGTGAGACACAGCAGGGCTGAGGAATAGGCATATCTTGCAAGTCAAGCAAGTGCTGAGATAGAACAACCTGATCTGTTAGTAAGCACCACCAAATGCTGACTGAACAGGTGTTCATCTCTGGCAGCTGCTTTCACTGTGTGTAAAAGGCAAGCAGGTCCCAGGAAGGCACAGCAGGGAAAACAATCTCAAAAATTAAACGCAAGCAAAGAGCAGAGCTATGCAAATATACAATTTCCTCACCCTTTTGGACACTGAGGTTCAGTAATGTTCTCACATTCTTCTTCAACCCAGCTTGCCTCTCCTTAAAACAAATGAGTGCAATTTATTTTTTAAGACAGTACATTCTTACTGATAGATGCAAGGTTTCTTTCATTTTACCAGATGCTTTTAAAGTCATATTATATTCTTGCTCCTTTTATACAAATATAGGTACACATGAAAGATGGCAGTAATTTGTTGATGATATTTACCTCTACAAACAGCTTGATAATTGACACAGCAATCTTTGTTTTCCACACAATCATCTGAACAGGAGCAACGAAATTCTTGTCGCCTCTTTTCTCCACATCTGAATTTATTGCAGGTCCATATGTGGGCTAAAAAGCAAGTGAGAGAGAAAGCACAATGATTAATACTGCCATAAGTTCAGAAGTAATAAAACAAGCGTTAATTCCAGTCCCAAATCTCTACTCACTAAGAAATAGTCCTCAGGTGTAATAAAGATAATGAGTTATCTCATACACACAGAGTATCACAAACTTTGGCACTTCAGGAAAGAGAAACATGACCAAATGTCCAAGAGTACAGTCATCTCAACACAACATGCAGGATATGGGTATAAGTATCACAGATCCAAAATAATCTGTTCTACAGATCTCCTGAAATATGGTAATTTTTGTGGGTTTAATCTGGTAAGATCATACTATAAATAAAGTTCCCAAAAACTCCCCTACAGAAAAAAAAATTGAGTCTGAATTTGGAATGCCTAGAAAACATTGAGCAACATTAATTTATTCTGATTTGCATATGAAGTCACAGTGTATTTTACCAGTCATCATCAGACACTCCAGCATCTTTCAGCACCTCTTAGGCATAGGCATCACTGCCACTATGTAAGACTATACATAAGCTCACACTGACTTCAGCTCCACTGCTGATTTTATTGGACAACAATGCTGGTTTCACTGAATGGCACGTTCCAGTACGTTGTATCACTTGAAGACCTGGATGTTTCCTGGTTGAACACAAGTCAGCAGTGCCCTGGCAGCCAGGAGGGCCAACCCCGTCCCGGGGGGGCATCGGGCACAGCATCACCAAGGGAGGGGATTGTCCTTCTCCAAGCTGGGGTGGCCTGACCTCCCGTGCTGGGGGGAGTTTTGGGAGCCACAATATAAGACATTAAACTATAAGAGAATGCCCAAAGGAGGGCCATGAGGATGGTGAAGTGTCTAGAGGGAAAACCTTATGAGGAGCAGCTGAGGTCACTTGGTTTGTTCAGCCTGGAGGAGATGGAGGAAAAGCCCCATTATAGTCTTCAGCATTCTCATGAAGGGAAACAGAGGGGCAGGTACCAATCTCTTCACTCTTGTGGCCAGTGACAGGCCTCAAGAAAAGAGCATGATGCTGTGTCAGATGAGGTTTAGGGTAAGTATCAGGAAAAGATTTTTCACCCAGAAGGCAGTTGGGCACTGAAAAAAGCTCTTCAGGGAAGTGGTGACAGCACCAAGCCTGACAGAGTTCAAAAAGCATTTGGACAATGCACATGGTGTGACTCTTGGCATGTTTTGTGCAGTGCCAGGAGTCAGACTTCATGATCCTGATAGGTCCCTTCCAACTCAGCATACTCTGTGATTCTATGATTTGTTATCAGTCATAAACACAAATAAATCCTTTATATTCAGTGAAAATAAACACCAGTGAATTTCCCAGCTGAGTGAATACTTCAGTGAAGATCTTAACAGAGACAGGGAAGCCAAATTTAAATGTTTGAGCAGAGGGCACTCAGTGATTTTCATACATAATTATCAATTAGAAATCCCTAATGGCACTGTCAGGAGGTTAATCTCACTTTCAGGTTACTGTACTTCAGTAATTCCACTAATATCAAATAGATCTTTATTTCCATGAGAGAGAAAATAATCTATTATGGTTCTAGTTACATGATACTATTGGGAAATTAGAATTTGATTCTCCACTGACGTTAGGGCTAATTAAAAAAAAAATCACCACCAATGAATTCAATCATATTCCCAGTGCTAAGACAGACTCTCCAGTTTGTTCTTAAAGAACTTTATACTCAGGGGGAGTGATGTAATAAAACAGACAGCAAAACCCATGTGACTATATACCTGGATGTATCACTACATGTGTAACTTGCCCTTTCAAAAGCAGTCAATTGAAGCAGGGATTTGAGCTCAGTTTACTTATTTGGTTTTCAAAATCCACATTGGAATTTTAAATGTATCTGTGTGGTCTCACCTAGAAATTAATCAAATGTATGTAAAGAAGAGTAAGAAGAAAAAAAGTTATCTGAAAGTAGTGCTGCTTTTGAAGCATAAAGACAAAACCAAAGTAGAGAAAACAGTAAGTGCTGTCCTTGGTGCTCTACACACACTAACATCCTTCCCTGTAAAATTTCTCCAAGGTATTTTTCACGTTTGTCTATTTGAGCTTTGCCTTCTGGCAAATCATGGCAGCTGCTTCTCATTTCGCAATCCTTCACCAGTGCAATGTTTTGCCATCCTGCCTTTTTTTCTTTATTCATGCTCATGACCCTTGCTTCACACTCAGGCTGGGGAGTAGCAAGGCCAAGGGCCTGAGCAGCTGGGCAAGGAGAGATGGCAGTTTTCACAGAGCTGCTCTGTCCTTCCCCTTTTTCACTCAGGCGATGACAGACAAATGCAATATGCAGAATGCATTTCTATTCTAGGCTTGCCCAAGAACGTAGGAGTCATCCCTGATGCCAGGAGCAATGTGGGCCACTGTTGTCTCACCACCAGCAAACAAAAAGCTGGCTAAGACTTCGAGTTGCCATTGTTCCTCCTCCTTCCAAGGGGGAGGGCAGTAGCACAGTCTGCTGCAGCCTCTCTCCTCACAGGAGAGCTACGGAAAAGCCAGCCTACTGTCTATGTCCGCTCCTAAGCGGTCCAGCTGGGTGAAACACAAGCTTTGTTTGCATGAAACAGCAGCTGTAACAGAGCCCTGATGCTTCCACAGGAGTCCTCAGTACCACCATCACCACTGCAAGTCCATGCAGGAATGCAACACAGAGAGCATAAAAAGGGGGAGATGAGTGGCATTAGAACCACTCTGCTGTTCAGCAGCTCTGCTTTGCACTCACAGCTCATCTGAAGTGAGTCCTGACCACAGCAGTACTCACATACACTGAGCTGTCCCTTGTCAAAGAACAGGAGAGATTGCTCCCTCAGCTTTTTTCCATCCTTACCTGGTTGTATACATGTTTCCTGGTAATCTAAGCAGCAGTTTCCAAGCTTGACACAATCTTTATCACAACGGCAGCTTCCAAAGGTCCTTTCAAAGCAACGACCTTTGCAGGTTTTCACTGTAATATTGGATAGTGTTAGATGTCAGTGGCTAAGCCCAAATCAGTCAGCGTGCAAAAGATACTAATACAGTCAGCGTGTGAAATGACACCGTTGGCCATTTCACAACTTACAGGATGGCTGCAAAAACAGTGACAGCCAAAGGAAAGTCTTGATCCAACCAAATGCTTATTTCCTCTTACTGAACAAAAATATTTTTTCATCATATTGAACAGAGGGTTCCGTTCTCTTTTAGCAGGAACATGGTGTTTCAGTATTGGCAGAAACCAATTAAATAAAAGCTAATTGTGACTGTCCTTGTCTTCTTGTACTCACAGGAAGATGTGAGTACAGTCATTTAGAATATCTAAGATCTCAAGACATAAGGAAGACTGTTCCAAAGTAAACACAAACTTGAGTATACTGCTCACCAGTTTGTTTTTGTTCAATTTAAATATGAAAAAAGACATAGCATTCTTCCACTAGATTGGGGGTGCTGAGGGCAGGGAAATAATCATTTAAAAAAACAAAAACAAAAACCACACACACAAAAAAAAAAAAATCAACCAGAAACTGGTGATGTGAAGGATTAACAAAACATAAGAATTTGGTCACTCTGTCTAATCCTGAGCAATCACCAGAAGGGAGTGAGGGGAAATCCTTCAGGATTTGGCTCCTGTTCTGAAGAATCTTGAGGTGTGTGGTATTAGGAAAATGAGATATTAAAGAACCAATACAGCAGAGCTATAATAAAATGAGAAAAAATATGTGTATCATAACAGAAATTTTATAAACTGAACACGTGTTAAAAATCACTATGTTCAGCTTTGAAATTATTCTTCATATTTGTTTCCAAAGTGAAGCCTAATTTCTTTAAAAAAGAAAAATCTTTCGTAACCTTCTACCTGAAGGAACTTCACCATTGAAAAAACCACATATTTTTCAGGACAGAAAACAGACAGAGGAATTCCACCAGGAATGTTTTCAGGCTACAATTCTAACCAGTAAAAAAATAACTTTTTTTTTTCCTCCATAATTGACTGGAAAAGATGAAAAACAAATGTTCCAGGACAACATGAAACAGAAGTTGTTGTGTTTTGTTGTTTTGTTTCAGTTTTTTAAATGGTAAACTGAAAAAAGCCAGCCATGTGACATCACCACAGTGACAGCTGGGAAACATGGAAGCTGCCAGATCAGACACTGAGTACCAGGATCATTTTACCTCTCAAGTGAGTACACACAATTGAGTACACCTGAGGTTTATTTTCTGGTATTTTTATTCCCCTCTTACTGATACTGCTTCAAGCAATGCATGCCATCCTCCTCCTGAAGCAAGAAGGGTGGCATTCTGATAATACAAAAATTAATTCCCAAAACAAAAGGGAATTGTTTAGTACTATTACTAAATAAAAGACATTATTTACCATCTTTTGAACAGCTAGGCTTCAGGCCAAATATACATCCTAGGATTGTCGTTAACATGCAGACACAGAGAACCTGTGGGACAGGAAGGAAAAGAAAGTAATATTAAATTACCATTGAATGGTTTTGAAAGCACTCATTTTCTCTGTAATGCTATACATTTGTACTGAAAATCATAAACATGCTGATTTGGAGGCTGATTTCACTGTTTTCACCAGCAGTTTTCACTTCAAGTAGTTATGTTGTTCACAATTAACTAGCAGTGTATGAACATGTTTGTCACAACTGGGCCTATGTACATAATTTCTTCTCAATTCCTTTAGCATAGACATATATCATCATGTCTTTCCTGATTTCCTTTATATCATTCTTTCATGATGATATATTTCTACTTCTGACACAATTTATAGAAAACTTTTTTATTCCACTTCTTCCTCCTCGTATGTTATTCTAAGTTTTGCCATTAACCACAGACTACAAACAGAAGGCATAGCCCTTAAGCGATACCTACAATTTTCTTAGGCAGGAAAACCTTTTCCCACTTCCTAGTATCCAGTTCATACTAGATCTGGGTCCACACCATGGTAAGCAACTGTGGGATGTCACATCAAGACTGACCACAGTGTCTTGCCAGAAACCAGGAACTATGGCTGTGTTCATTTTGGATTCTGGATGCACTGAAGTTATTGGACAAGCACTGTATTATCCTCATCCAGCATGTTAGGGCAGGATTTAATGACTACTCAAATGCAGAGATAGATTTCTTTCAACCTCATTAAGTATTCGATTTATTTCAAACTCTTTAGAAAAAGCATACATACTTATAAAGTGCTTATAAAGTAATTAAAGAGAAGCCAACAATGTAGTTATAACAGCTATTCTATTTAGGTGTAGAATGTAATAAAGTACTTTGCCAGAAGTCCTGAAACAGAAGATCCTGCAATAATGTAGACTTTCTTATAAAAAAAGAATTTGAGGAGGGAAAATGTGTACATACTACCTTTTCAGTCACTGTTTTCTGCAGAAAAATCACACTGAAGCAATACTTCAATAAATTCACATACATAGCTACACATTTCTGTTCCATTTTTTCTCCTTTCCCACCAGCAAAATCTGCTGAGTAAGCCTTGAGCAGGATGCCTGAATCATACTGTGATACGGCAAAAATTCCTTTCATTTTAAAATGTACCTAATTATTTCTCAAGTTTATTCTTTTTAAATACCATGAGCACTTCAGTAACTAAAAACTATTTGTGCTGCTTTTAACAACTTTATAGTTTACTATGCAATTTTGTTAACTAAGCAGTTAATAAAGACAGTAAGAAAGCCATTTCTGGAATATGTAGCATTGGAATTCAGATATTACTCTGAATTTTTGAATTAAAAATTATCAAAAACTAAATTAATCAATATTAAAAATATTACATGTATACCACTCATTTAAAAATTGAACAATAGATGGGACATGATGAAGTTGTGGCTTAAAATTCTGAATCAGGCAAGTCACAGGAATTTATTCAGCATCATGTATAGCAAAGAAATAGGCAATTTTCAGTTCAATTTCAGTCTTTGAACTGACAGGGAAAGAAGGGAAAATAACAGAAAACTGAAGGGGGAAAAATCTAGCATCATCTATTCACCTGGATATGAAAAATCTTACAAAAAGAATCAAGTATCTATTAGACCCAGCTATCAAGAATGAACACAAGTACAGAGCTTTGTACTATTTTTAAATCAGACTGCTAAGACATGCAGCATCAACACTTTCTGTTACATCAGTATCAACAGGGTTATCTTCAATATCAATTATTCTGGACCTTTGAAATCCCTCGTATAAAATATCACCTAGATAAGAGCAGGTGCACAGGGAGGTAGGTGACACTTCAAATGCAAGATGTCAAACCCCAGAAAAATCACTGGAGTGGGCAAGACCTGTTATTCTCCTTTTAACATAATTATTACCAGTTTTGTTACTGCAATTATTAAATTACAAATGGATTAATTTATTTTTTTAAAAGCCAGATTGAGAACATTTTATTTGAGGGTAAAGATTGATTGCTTCTCTGCTCCCACCAGGCCTTGCTACTAAGATCAAGGAGTAGAATGTCCTCTGAGATGTAAACACTAACATACTTCAGAACAAGCAAAACCCACAGCTACTCAATCTGTAACAGCTTTATTCCCACATCTTCAAGTAGCTACCATGGGACTTATGCCACCTAAGGCATCCTTGTACAGAAAACACATTGCAGTGCCACTAAATGGACTTATGGAACTTCAGTGTAGGTAATACAGGATTTTAATCATGACACCAAATTAATGCAATAAAAATAAAAACCCAATCCAAAGCGACAGCATTATAATAGTTCTCAACATAAAACTGGTAAAACTTTGCTAAAATTCTCACAAGTAATTTCTGTGAGTTTGGCAACAAATGTAACAAAATCACAGTTTTGTATTGTATTCAAGGTTGTCAGTTTTACGCTTCTATGAACATAAGTCCAATAAGCAAAAACAAAAGGATTATGTTCACTGAGGCACATAAGTAGTCTTTGGGTACAAAATACTACAAAATGCAATAGTAAATGCAACTATAAATTAAGATATTGAAACTCTTGACTCACTATATTAAATCCTTTGTTTTCTTAACCTTAGTCCCACTAGTTTAAAATTGTCTTAAAAATATTTTACTGCAAAACACTAAAGCTTCCACCTCCTTTTTGTTTTCCTCCTTCTTTCCTTCTTTAACACTTAATAAAGAAGTTTTACAAAAACAGCAAGTTTACACTTTAAGCATTTGACAATGTTCTGTGACAGCCAAATCTAACCCAGTGAAGCCCCATGCAATTGCAGCTTAGTGTTTAAGGCTTTGAATTGAAGCTTTATCTTGAGCCTGAATGACTTCAGTCACATGGATATTATCCACACAAATGGCAAAATGTTCTGCTGTAACAATAAGGAGCAGCTAATACTGGCCAGCAGCAGCAGGCCTGACTAGGCACAGCAAGAGGTGTTATACAAGTGGTTAACCTATTGTCAGTGGAAAGGCTCTGAGATTATCAACCCTGTAGATGATGAAGAATATTCAAACTATTTTTAAAGATCTAGATACTCACTGCATTTCACTGCTGCACCCTAAAGATTAACCAGTTTAGTTTGCTTCTTTCTGTATTGCAACATATCTCTGTTGTCCAGAGAAGTTGTGGATGCCCCATCCTTGGAAGTGTTCCAGGCCAAGTAGGACAGAGCTCTGATGACCTAGTGAAAGGTGTCACTGCCCATGGCAGGGAGGTTAGAACTAGATGATGTTTAAGGTCCCTGCCAACCCAAACCATACTGTAATTCTATAAGAAGCCTCACCACAGCAAGTAGGTTACTAATATTACCTGATCTGTTTTACATACAGGTAGGTCAGGCTGGGGATGCTGCAGCCTGCTACATAAAGATCATAAGTATTTTTTAATCCATGGAAAGACAAGTAGCTGCATGCATTCTTGTTTACTAACAAGGACCTTGTTTAGCATTCTGCAGCAAGCACCAAATTCAAATCTCTAGCTATTACCACACTGTCAACATAATGCCTGCCTTGAAGGTTTAATTTGCCTTTTAAAACAATAGGAAGAAATCTTACCTGTTCTCTCTCACCCATATTCTTCCACTCAAAAGAGAAAACAAGAATTGAGAAAAAGGTGCCATTAAGAAGAATATAGGAATCCAGCATTTAGTAGGAAGACAAGTAAAATTAAAGAACCTGGCCTTGTAATACACAAAAGTAGAAAATTAACTTTTTATGATCTGTATCTTCTGAGGCTGCTAGCACAAATTGTCAGATTCAGTTCAATATAGCATCTGAGAAAAGGATCTTAAAACAACACAGTAATAACTGCAGAGAAGAAAGCATCTTTTTTTGGTTTAAAAATAATTTTTAGAAAGTTTGTTTTGGAATCACAGAAATATTGTCATCTAGGGATGAATCTCTGTCCCATCATTGCTTCCTTTACGTGGGAGGAAGCAATAAAAGCTTTGCTTTGCAAACAACTATAATGGTTGGGAAAAGGTGGTTGAAAATCTGGAAAACTGCAATCCTGAGAACATTTCAAAAGCCTTTTATTTCAAAAGCCCTTTATTTTGAGCTGGGTAAATGGAAATATGATAACATGGTTAGAGAAGAGAATCATTTCCCTCACTCATCTCTAGAACTGCAGCTGAAGAGAATTTCTCAGAAGTGATTTTGGGGAGCTGCTGGAAGGGCCAGAGTCAGCAAGCGTACAGGCTGCACACACCTGATCCCAAGGAGACTCCACAGCTGTACAGATCTTACTGATACACAAAGAAGCCTTAGCTACTGCCACCTTTCCCATCATATTTTAGTCCTTCTTGACACAGTTAATACTACTGACCCTTTCTCCTCATTCTTCTCTAGCTCTGTCCACCTCTCCCCTTCTCTATTCTGTATTTTCTTTGGCAAAAAATGCACTGATACTTTTTTTAAGGAATTATCATTCTGAATTACATTCATTTCTGTGTTGATCTTCCTCACTCTTTGCCTGCCATGTACCCAGTTTGCTTTTCATCTCCCTTCCTTCATCCCTGGTATTCCACGGCCAACAAAACTTGTCACTCCAGGGTTTAAGACACATCCATTAAGAACTATGCAATTATCAAAGAAACCATGAAAAATAATGTTTTTCCATTCCAATCTCCATGATTGGTTCTCACAGTTGTGTCATATGTATCCATGAAGGGAGGATGTCTAGACAGGGTCTGCAATGCCAGTATTAAGAAAACCCACGGAATTTTCCAAAACCACTGGGATCTGGGAAAAGCATGCTGTTTTCACTGTTTTGTGCACCTAGAATAGATGATTACTGACCTGAACCTTAACACTAGAATATCTTTGAGAAAGAATTTCACCTGCAAAAGTGTAAAGAACACAATAATAAATAATGAATTTCAAGCAAGAACAGTGTCATCTTCGACTCTAAAAGGGCACTGTTAAAAATGCAGACAGCGTACTGTATAAAGAAAAAAAAAGCTACACTTATCTACACTTGCCAGGGGTAGTGGAACACTTGCTCATGCTTGTAAAAATTATTTTTAAACCAGCATAGTCCCTGTGCCAATAGCTCAGTTTTATTCAAAAGCAGAGGTTACTTAATAAATTTTAATAAACTGAAAGGAGGTAGATACTTCACCCACACCAGTACAGCTACTTAAGGAACACTTCAGCAAATCACCTAAAAAAACAAAAGTAAATCAGCACTGAATCAAGTGCACCACCTCCTTCTTGCACCAGTCATCTCTTCTTTCCACATTTGTAAATATTTTTGTGGTCTTCAGAGACCTGCTTCTGTTGATCTACATTCCACTCCTAGAGGCCAGCAGGAGGAGAGTCACTGAGGTTTTCAGGTCCTGGCTGTTGTAAAACACTGGAGGTGACTAAATAATTCTGAAGTCAGTGCATAAAAATGCTGGAGATAACACCCAAAACTTTCCCAGAGCTAAAAAGATTTACTATGAAAAAGCATAAGCACTATTTTTCTTCTGAAAGAGGCACAGAGGAGGTCTATTCTCATTCTTTCTATTGAATATTCTCAAGACTGCTATTATGTACTATTGCAACCAAAGGTCATGCAAAGGACAAAAATGTTTTAAAGGCAGATTGAGCCACTGTAAGGTATTATAAAAGCCTTCAAAGAGCTCACAAAAGAGTGATAACTCTCAACACGGCAGTGAATTAGCAGCAGAAGACATCATCATACTATACCTCTCTAAATACCTCTCAAAACTATTCAAGTATTGGGGTTTTTTAACAAAAAGATACCAAAAGATAAAACAATTAGCGTCTGTCATCTAGTCAGTTGGAATCTAAAATATTTTTCTTATTTGTTGTTTGCCCAACTGTGTAGGTACATACTCTTCTGGAAGTCATTAGTACTTGAGTTGTTGTTATCAAAGCTTTACCCCAGCTGTTATCTTTTTCACCACACTTAACATCATGGGAGGATTAAGAGAGAAATTAAAGTGCAACCATATGAAAGGGAAATAAAACTTCTAGTTCAATCCACAAAAAGCAGATAGCAGCTGACTCTCCTATTTAATCAGCAAGTAGATTTTTGTAAAAACCTAAGAAAACAGGACTGAAATCTCATGTTATGAGAAAGAAGTAAACATTATACTTTCAAATACAATTCTTTTATTCAACACAGCAGACTAAGAACACAAAACAAAGCCTACTTCATGTCATCCACTTTAGTGGCAACCACATATGAATGCATGACTGCATAGGAAGGAAAGAAACTATCAGTAATTATGCCAACTAAAAATTGTTTTCCAAACAAGTTGCACTTTTCTCATAAATAAAAGCAAAACTGAATCTGAAAATATGGCCTTGAGCCATCTTCATGCCCTTCCTATTCCAGAAGTCCCTTTTCAAGAACAAAGCCAAAGCTTAAAGTTCCAGTTTCAATTACTGTCATGAGAGTGATAAGAACAGTGTACAGAGAGGGTGGATTCTACAGGGTACTGATTATACCACCAAATATACCAAGTAAACCTATATTCACATCCATTTTTCTTTGGCAGATACTGTTATTAGTGCCACCATGAAAGCAATACTAACTTACACAGGAAGACGAAATAACCTTCAAGAATAAGTGAAGAAATCCTGTAAAACACCAAGACTATAAGTAGTGTCAAAAAATTGCAGAACCACAAGCAGTATGAGAAGAAGGTAGGAAAAATTAGGTTTCGTAGAATGATTTACACTGGAAAATACCTTTAAGATCAAGACAAATAATTTCAGTTATTCCTTATAGGTCTTTACTAAGTACACTGATACCGATCACAGATCCATCCTCAGCCCTGAATCCTTTGGTCATTTTCCCAAAACAAAGACCAGGGCTGACAAAGAGGCCATTATTTACCTCAGCCCCTCAAAAAACAAAAGGCAGACTATCAAATTTTGATACCTCACAACATAGAAACATACTGGAGCCAGAAAAAGGTTCAAGAACTGTCCCATTTACCAGAGCTAAACAGCAAAATCAAATATAAATAGCCAGGTTGGATTATTGATTATCTTGAAGTAGCTATAACGGCACTATACTTCTTGTTATTCTAGGAACAAAAGCAACCAGTGTTTAACACAAACTTGTATCCACATACTATATTAGAAAATATTTATATAGGTTGATTTGCCTATATGTCATTACACAGCAGAATCGGGACAAGGCTATGCTCACTGAGTTTCTTCAGAAATGCAAACACTTCATTTTTTCTTATTACTTCCTTTTCTCCTTAGCTCACTTATTGTGTTGAACAACTAAAAATTATTTCATTTGTGAAAAGTGCTTACTTATACTACTTTTCTTTATCCTCCATCACATCTCATTTATAATAAAATCCACTGCTGTCTTATAAGCAAACTTACAGGAAACTTTTTATACAGTGACTTGTGCAACACCTGTGCAGAAAAGTACTTTTTGCTTTTCAATGCAGAAAGTGATTTTTTGAAAATAGGTCTGGAAATAAATCACATCTATTACTGTTTCATTCAAATGGGACCCTGTCATGATGCAGAACATTGACAAATTCTATCATAGCATATGGTCATGGCAATACTTGCCAATATATTTATTCCTAACATCAGCTCCAAACCTTTCATGTTTTCAAAGCCTTTATTTACTCTGCTCCTCCTTTCAGCCAGAAGCAACAATAACATAGCTTTCACTGCAAGTCAAATCAGAACAATTCACTCTGAGTAATTCCAGTAATACTAGTAAAAAAATGCAAAGGAAAAATTTTGAAGAGCAGGAGTTGGAAGGAAGCCTTGTACAGTTTTTGTATCTTTGGCCTTGCCCGAAATCCAAATTTTAGCACAGTAACCAAGTTGTTCTGAATTCAAGATAAAATTATTACTTACAGAAATCCTATCCACTTAATGTGCTCTTTATTATTTTAGTATCTGAGCTTTGCAGAACGATATGAAGATATTCAGAACAAAAGCACTCTCCCTCCTCCCAGGAGTTTGGCTGCCTGTGCTTGGGGCCAGTTCTCCAGTATTGTTTCAGTCACTGATAGCACTATTTGGGAGATCTCAACCAGTCTTGAAGATAGCCCTTCAACACAAAGCCAGAGAAAGCCTCAGAAGAGCCACTCTCCCCTTGTTCTAGCCAGCCTTGCCTCTGTTCCCTGTCTGGAATGTGGTAGAGCCACACTGCAGCCAAGTCCATCCTGGCCATTTATTCAGTTGACCCAAATTCCCTTACCTTGGACCTCTCTTACCATTATATACTCACCTGGAAATTTAGACTATTGGCTGGACCTGGTTGGTGTCCCCAAATCCACTGTGCTCACATACAGTGAGACTGTCCCTTTCCAATGACGGCACTGCCCGTGTCTGCCTTTCTGCCACTGGATACAGTTTTAATTTCAGCATGACCTGCCCTCACCTGGTGCCTGACAGGTAGACAAAGATTTACTGCAAATACTACTGCAAAATTAAAGAAATCTAATGGAAACCCTAAGGCATAGACTGAGTTGGAACTCTGAAAGCTGGAGCAGTGAGTCTGAGCACACAACAGCAACCACAACCCCATTTGCCCATTTTGCCTGAACAGACCAAAGGTGCAGCACAGGGCAGCCTAATCTATCAGCAGATATTCTACACTCCCATTCCTAGGCACAAGAAGCTGTTTTCAGGCAGGCAACCAGCCAGCAGCACTGACAGATGCACCAGTCACACAGCTATGTGTGCTTCAGCCTGCCCCAAGATTGGAGTCCAGGCAGCCAGAAGCATCCATACACACTGCACTCCAAGGGGTGACTGAAACCTCCTGCATGGCTTAAATCCTCCAATTCAGCTACAGAAGAGAGTATTTGGTAGTTTAAACTCCATGCTGTTTTATTGATGCTAAAAGCTATACCTAAACTACCCAGCTGAAAGCAAGGTGAAGTTTGCTTAGCCAATTCACAATCACCCCTTTGATTGTGTATCCAAATTCAGCCTAGTTGGGTGATAAAATTTAAACTGAGTTATGAGTACAGTTTTTAACGAAGATGGTCTCTACTCTCCCTTTGTGAAAATTTTTATAAAAGTGGAATTTGGGGAGCTGTTTTGGCTTTGCTGTTGCTCAGATGGTGCTTGTTTTCTGTGTTCACTACAGTTTGACTGGGTTTTTTTTTTTCTATACTTAAAAATCCCCAACCAAATGGAAAGACTCAATTCCTGCAAATGTTTCTTCAGGCAATATTTTTTACTCCATATCAGCTTCTGCCTTTTAGGATAGGATATGGCAACTAGCTCTACGAAGTGTAAATAAAGCAAGAATACAAATTAACCCTGGAATCCCTTCAGAGTTAAAATATCTTTTTTTCAATTGTATAAGAGCAAGATTATTATTTTTCTATTCAATACCCAGCATGAAAATCCCCACTTGAGGGACAATAAAGAAATTCTGGGTTTACATTTCCCAGTGTATAATGAGAATTATTTGCAGTCTTCTCTAAAAAAGGAGTAGATTAAAAAGAAACATTTAGCTATAGCAACTTTTAAATTCATCAAACCCCAAACTTTGACGGCTTAAATTGGAGAACAACATCTCTATTTTTTTGTATGAATAGTTACAATTTTATTCTAATTAATGCTTTTAAGCAATATCAACAAGCATAATAAAAAAAAAAAAGTCATGTCAAACACCATGTGTTCAGACTTAAAACCAAGTCACCATGGAAGGTGGAGAGCTCTAAAATTGGCAGAAGACAACTGTAAACCACCCTTATTTCCCAACACTGGAAGACAATTTCCTACGAATTATTAAGATACTGGAGACTGGCCAAGAACTCTTTTAATATTTCTTAACTGAAAGTGTTTCAAAGTCTATTAAAAATATGGCAATCCTGTCACCATCATTCTTTACTTTGTATTTCACCAGAGGATATTTAATGCCAAAAAAAAAAAAAAAAATCACCCAACAGCCACTTTAATGTTACTGCTAATCTGTGTGGTGTTTCTTAGATCTCAGAAGTCCCATCTAAGCTCAGTCCAGCACTGTCACAAGAGGAAGTAATTTCAGCAAGGACCACTTTTCCCTACTGAAAAATAATAAAAAAAAAAAAATTACAAGGCACATATAGCAAAATAATACAAAAAAGGCTCAAATGGAATAGTTTGCTGAGGGCCAAAGAAAGATTAAGAGTGAACATGGCACTTAGGCCTCAGATTCAGACAACAGCATCATTCAGTCCAGTGCTTGAGAACTGACTGACATCCATAAAAATACCCACACTGAAGTCAGCTGAAGTCAGTAACCACGATCCAAATCACAAGATTTGGGTAATAAAATGCCACTTTTATGGAAAAAAAGAATATAGATGTGCATTATTAATGTTTTTTTAAGTACTAATCTATACAAATGTTTGGGCACCTTCAAATATGTTTAGGACAAAAACCATCAGCATGAAAACAAACAAACAGGAATACAAACTTACAGACAACTTTCTAAGAGAAGATTGTTCCCACGTCTTCATCTGCATGGAGAAAAAATAAGAAACCAAGCAACAAAGCCAGACAAATCTACAGTTGTCTCCAAAAATCCTGACATAGCATGCCAATCATTCTCTGCCTGAGCATAAAGTCAGCAGCTATGGGTTATTTTCAAATGAAGTAGTGAAAACCTTGAGGACTCATATAGAATATCTTGAGATCCAATAGATCTTTTTTCTCTAGTTAGACTCTCTGCTGACTGCAGCAATAGCAGATATGAACTTGCAACAGAAACTCTCCCTTGGGCAGAGATTTTCTTATTTATTTATGATAAATGGGGGTTTATGAATCATAAAAACTTAACATAGCAACCAATGGATGACTGGAACCAGATGGAGCAGATGTTCCTGAAACTACGCTAAGGCACATGGAAGGTAAAAGCTGATGTGGCTTCACTAAGGGCCAATTGTGTCTGACAAATCACGTGGCCTTCTAAAAGGCAATTACAGCAGTTGGTGGAGGAGGGAATAGAAACTGAAATCATCTACCTGGACTTTTGCAAAGCATTAGGCATGCTCTGCATAACA
Source organism: Cettia cetti (assembly GCA_013401135.1). Lineage (NCBI taxonomy): Eukaryota > Metazoa > Chordata > Aves > Passeriformes > Sylviidae > Cettia > Cettia cetti. The sequence continues at coordinate 23,929 of VZUI01040813.1, forward strand.
TCCTAGTTTCTACACTGAAGAGAGAGATGGATTTGACAGAGAGACCACTCAGTGGACATGGCATCAGCTGGATGGTCACACACATGAACTATGCTCAGGAGCTCGATAGGCCAGTGGAGAGACTGGCCTTCCTCAAGGTCAGCAGAGGGACCAGCACTGTATGACATTTTGTCAGTGACATGGGCAGCAGGATCAAGGCACCCTCAGCAAGTTTGCCAATGACACCAAGGGGTGTGGGGCAGTCAAGCGGCTGAAGGGAAGGGATACCCTCCAGAGGGGCCTGGGCAAGCCTGAAGAGCGGGACTGTGCAAAGGCCAAGTGTGTGGTCCTACATGACAATCCCAGTACTGGCACAGGCAGGGAAGAGAATGGTTTCAGAGCAGCACTGAGGAGAAAAACTTGGAGCTGTCAATGGATGAGAAGCTCAGTACGACCCAGCACACCCTGCTAGTCTGCAGATGATGCAAAGCTGAGCAGTGCAGTTGATGTAACAGATGAATGGGATGCCATCCAGAGGGACCTGGACAAGCTTGAGAAGTGGGACCACAAGAACTTCACAAAGTTCAACAAGTGCAAGGTGCTACACCTGGATAAGGGCAATCCCTGAGGAGAGGGCAGGCTGGGAAAAGGAATCATTTAGAACAGCCCTGCAGAGAGGGACTTGTTAGATGAAAAGCTGACAATGAGCACTTCAGCCCAGAAGGCCAAATGCATCCTGGGCTGTTTTTGAAAGCAGCATTACCAGCAGGTGAAGGGAGGGATTCTGCCCCTGTAAGATTCCAGCTGGAGGACTGCATCCAGCTCTGAGGCCCTGAGCATAAGAAGGACTCTTAAGAGCTCTTGAAGCAGGTCCAGAGGAGGGCCACAACGATAAGAAGAGAGGTAAATCACCTCTACAGTGAAGATAGGTGGATAGAGTTGGGGCTATTCAACCTGAAGAAGAGAAAGCCCTGGGAAGACCTTGCAGCACCTTCCAGTACCTGAAGGGGGCTATGAAAAAGCTGGAGAGGGACTTGTTACAAGAGAATGTAGTGACAGGACAAGGGGAAATGGCTTTACACTGAAAGAAGGCATGTTTATATTAGATATTAAGATATTATTTATGGTAAGGGTGGGAAGACACTTGAAAAGATTGCCCAGAGAATGTGTGGATATCCCATCCCTGCAAGTGTCCAAGGCCAGATTAGATGGGCTTTGAGCAACCTGGTCTAGTGAAGGTGTCTCTGCCATGATAGAGGGGTTGAAATTGACTGATCTTTAAGGATCTGTTCAGACCCAGACCATCCTACAATAAGGCTAGAAGGGATCTAAAGAGGTTTTCAGTTCAATCTCTTGCCCATAGCTGGCAGTTGTTTAGTTTTGGGGATGTGCCTTTAAAAAAACAAACACATAAAGACTGGACAGCCCTAAATGAAAAAATGGGGGGGGGGGGGGGGGGGGGGG
>VZUI01040814.1:0-19861 GCA_013401135.1 Cettia cetti
CCTGCCTTCCTGCCTTCCTGCCTTCCTGCCTGCCTGCCTGCCTTCCTGCCTTCCTGCCTGCCTGCCTGCCTTCCTGCCTTCCTGCCTTCCTTCCTGCCTGCCTGCCTGCCTTCCTTCCTGCCTGCCTTCCTTCCTGCCTGCCTGCCTTCCTGCCTTCCTGCCTTCCTTCCTGCCTGCCTGCCTTCCTGCCTGCCATCCTTCCTGCCATCCTTCCCTGGAGCCACTCTGGGATGGGGCAAACGGGACGTGTCCCATGCGCACTGGGGGCTTGAAATTCCCTGGGCTCTGATAATCTGTGTTAATTAATCCCTTGATAATTCGTATTAATTAATCCCTGTGCCCTGATAATCTGTGTTAATTAATGCTTGTGGCTTGATAATCCATGTCAGTGAGTCACCTTTGCCCAGATAACCCATATCAGTTCATTACGGTGCCCTGATAACTGCGATCAGTCAATCAATTTGCCCTGAGAATATGCAGAATTAATCATTTTCCCAGATAATTTGCATTTGTTAGTAATTCGTACCCACATAATCTGCACTAAATCTCCATTTCCCAGCTAATGTGCAGTAATTCCCCATTTTTTCCAGACAATTTGCATTCATCATCTTTGCCCACACAATCCGTATTTATCATTTTACCCAGATCATCTGGATTAATTAATCTTTTTTTGCTCCCATAATCTGTGGTGTTATTAATCTGTTTTTTCCCAATAACATAACCTAATCCCCATTTTTCCCAGATAATTTGCTCTAATCCCCAAATTTTTTAGCTAACTGGCCCTAGGCCCCTATTCTTCCCAAACAACCTGCACTAATCCCCCATTTTTGCAGGACAACCTGCCCTAATCCACGTTTTCCCCAGATATCCCGCCCTAATCCCCATTTTTCTTTGACAACATTCCCTGGTCCTGTCCCTTCCTGTTCCAGCCCTGGCACTGTCCAGTGCCAGTCCCGGTGTCTCTGTCCCGTCATGTTGTCCCTGTGCCAGTGTCCCTGTGCCCTGTCCCGTGCCAGTGCCCCTGTCCTGTGCCAGTGTCCCTCCTATGACAGTGTCCCTGTCCCGTGGCAGTGTCCCTGTGCCCTGTCCTGTGCTGGTGTCCCTGCCCCACGGCAGTGTCCCTGTGCCCTGGCCCTGGCCCACGGCGGTGTCCCTGTCCCACGGCAGTGTCCCTGTCCCACGGCAGTGTCCCTTTCCCATGGCAGTGTCCCTGTCCTACAACAGTGTCCCTGTCCCATGGCGGTGTCCCTTTCCCACGGCAGTGTCCGTATGACCTGTCCCACGGCAGTGTCCCTGTGCCCTGTCCCTGTCCCACGGCAGTGTCCCTGTCCCACGGCCGTGTCCCTTTCCCATGGCACTGTCCCTATCCCACAGCCGTGTCCCTGTCCCCGCAGGCCCGGCACGATGCGCTTCCCGCGGCTCCTGCTGTGTCTGGGTGTGTGGGCGCTGTGCGGCTCCGCCAAGCCCACGGAGCGCAAGGAGCGCGTGGTGCGCGAGGCCCCGCTCAGCACCCGCGAGCACGACGACGCCCAGAGCTTCGACTACGACCACGACGCCTTCCTGGGCGCCGACGAGGCCAAGAGCTTCGACCAGCTCACGCCGGAGGAGAGCAAGGAGCGCCTGGGGTAAGGACAGCGCCCGACCCTTCCCTTCCCGTGCCGTGACCACCCCCAGCGGGGACGGCGGCATCTGCACCGCCCCCGCTGCAGGAGGCTCTGCTCCCAGCCTTGGAATTCACTGCCCAGCACCTGGCATTCCCCAAAAAGCCACCCGGAGCCAATTGCAGTGCCAGGCATTCCCCGAAACTCCAGAGCAGGCAGTGGTGGGGGTCTGCACTGTGCCGTGCTCGCTCCGTGTCCTTTGAGTGCCACTGGAGCCCCTGGGATCGCTGCTCTTTCTCAGTTGGAAGGAGTTGGTTGGGAATTGGGAAAACAGAGCCCGTATGGAGATTGCCCCTCCAGCATCTCCTCTGGGGCCCCAGGATGGGCTGTGCCTCTCCTCAGATCCAGGATGGCTGCTCTTCCCGTGCCCGGTGGCCGTGCCTGCCCCGTGGCCGTGCCTGCCCCGTGGCCGTGCCTGCCCCGTGGCCGTGCCTGCCCCGTGGCCGTGCCTGCCCCGTGGCCGTGCCTGCCCCGTGGCCGTGCCTGCCCCGTGGCCGTGCCTGCCCCGTGGCCGTGCCTGCCCCGTGGCCGTGCCTGCCCCGTGGCCGTGCCTGCCCGGCCCCCAGCATATCCCTGGGATGGCTCCCGGGTGCAGCTCAGGCCGGGTGGCCCCGCAGCAGCAGCTGCTGCCGCAGTTGTTCTGAGGCTCCGGGTGGCTCAACCTGGGAACTGCAGCCTCCAGCAGGGGTGGGGGGACTGAGGGAGGGAGGCTCCTTGGGGATGCTGGGCTCTAATCACCCTGGGAATGGGTGCTTTTGGCTGGGTTTTCATGGAATGGTTTGGGAAGGGCCTCAGAGCCCCTGCAGTGCCACCCCTGCCATGGCAGGGACACCTCCCACTGCCCCAGGCTGCTCCAGCCCCAATGTCCAGCCTGGCCTGGGGCACTGCCAGGGCTCCAGGGGCAGCCACAGCTGCTCTGGGCACCCTGTGCCAGGGCCTGCCCACCCTCCCAGCCAGGAATTCCTTCCCAATATCCCCCCTGAATCTCTCCTTTTCTAGTCAGACTCAATTTTTTCAGCCAAGCGTCCCAACCTTGCTGCTGCTGGAGCAGCACCTACCAGAGACCACGGTGAATTTTGGGCTGTATTTTGGGGAATGGGGCTCCCTGATGGGAAGGAAAAGATCAACCACAAGTGAATGCTGGGGAAACTTCCAGAATCAGCCAGTTCCCCCAGATGCAGTGGGATATGCAGGTTCCTTCCATCCCTATGGACCATCCAGGCACCCAGTGGGAAGGAGGTGCTGGCCTCTCCCCCAGCACTTCGTGGGCTGGAGGGAATTTCCTCCCTCCAGGGACAATTTAAATTGGAAAACCCACGATTCCTTGGAGCCAGGCTCTGGTCGCTCCATGAGCTCCAAAATAGGATCCAGGAGGCTTTTTGCCTGCTGGCAAAATCAGAGCGAATGCCTCGATGCCCCTGGAGCAGCGTCAGATTCCGAGGGAAGCTGGGCCTCCCGCGGCCTCTGTCCGGATCCCAGGGCTCCGATCCCAGAGCTCAGTCACGGCTCAATCCCATTGTTCTGCCGAGTTATCGCCGGAACGCTGGCAGCACCGCCCGGGCTGCCTTTCCATCGGAGATTTAACGCCGACCGCACAAAACAGCCTCGGGTTTATCCGCAGGGGCCGATTCCTGCCGTCCCGGGCTGGAATTGCGTTGATAAACTGTGTGCTTTAAGGGGGCTGTGCTGCAGGAGGGGCCCCTTTTTCTGCGGGAGCTCCGCCTCCGGCTCTCGGTGCCCGTGGGGCCGGGAGCCCTGCCCGGCCGGGCCCGTTCCCTGCCAGCAGCGCCGGGCACGCCGATCCCCTTGGAGCAGCGAGTGGGAACAGCCAGCAGCTGCCGGCCCTTCCCGACATCTGCTGCCCTCCCTTGCAGGGGGGCGGAGTGGGGGGTTTGGGAAAATGTGAGGGTTTGGTGGCTCCTGCCCTGGGAAAGCAGCCGGGAGCAGCTGGTGCCGGCCCCGGGTGCGGGAGCAGCGTGGGGAGGAGGTTTGGAGCTTCCTGAGTGCCCGGCTCTGGGCTGGAGAGGGTTTGACTTCCCTGGGAAGCTGTTCCCTAATTAACCCCTTAGAAACTGCCCTGGAAAATTGCCCAGGGCAGCGCCATCAACCCCTGCCAGCTCTGGTCCTCCATTCTAGGGATTTTCCCTGGTAAATCCCTTTGCCGGTGGAGTACCTTCTTGGGAGAGGGAAACATGGAAAATTTTTCCTGAAATAGGAAGGATTTGAGAGATTTATTTGTGGTTTGCATATCTATACAGACAAATGTTTAATGCTCACGTGATACTTCACATAATTCTATGCGGAATTTACAGTATTGACTGACTTGTTATATATTTATACGGAAAATCCTGAATATTTATGTTACATTTTGCATATTTCTGTGTTTGAGCAGGATTATTGGAAGGTACACTTTGCATGTTGATATATAATATTCTGAAATACTCCTATTATATTTGACATATTTTTGCATAACCTTGGGCACTATTGATGATCTTTTTAAATATTTACATATTAATTTTATATATTTCTCTATAAAATCACTCAGGTCTCCAAGCCCTGCCCACTGCCCTCATGCTGGCACCTCACTGTCAGAACCAAATTCCACATTTTTCCCCTTTTTCTTCCAGTCTCTCTCCAGCTTCTCATTGCCAGGAACATGCTTTGTGCCACAGAGGAATTCCTGATTTTCCTAGACCAATGCAATTCTGAAACACAGAATTGCTCACAGGGTGTGAGCACGGGTGGCTCCGGTGTCCGAGTTTCCCTTTGCGTCAATATTTTTGGAATTAATAGTCCTAGTGGTGATCTGAAATTTAAAATTCTGTGTTTTCCACCTGTCTTCTAAAATTCCTCAAATACCTGGGCTGGAGCTCAGGATTCCTGAAGTGTTTTCCATTAAACCTTCACGTTAAAGGAAAAAACAGGATCCTCCTCCAGCAGAGTAAGGATTTTGTGTCCGTTATCCCTGATTTTCATCCGAGGAGCCCAAAACTTCCCCAGCAGGGAGCTGGGTGTGCTCCGCGGAGCGAAGGCTGCGGAGCGGTGCGGATCAAACGGCCCCCACCCCCCGGCTCCATCTGCCCCTGGATCCTGCATTCCTGCCGCCCTTTCCTACAGCTGCTGCTAAAAATAACGGAGGCACGCGGCGCTCGGCACCGGGGCTGCAGCTCCGGTTGCTCCCCGGGGCAGGGCAGTGGGCAGGACCGGCACCGCTGCTCCAGGGCTGCTCCAGGGCTGCTCTGCTGCTGCTCCAGGGCTGCTCTGCTGCTCCAGGGCTGCTCCAGGGCTGCTCCAGGGCTGCTCCAGGGCTGCTCTGCTCCACTGGGCTTGGGCGGCTCCGATTCCTCATGCACAGCCAAACTTCCCGGGTTTAGCAGAAATGTGTGTCCGTGCTCCTTGCCTGGCGCCGTTGAGGCTAGAGGACATGCAGATGGAACTTTCCTAAGATTTAACAGGGAAGATTTTCCCCTAAAATTCATAATTCCTGGAGGAACCAAGACCTGGGTGGTTCAAGAGTGGCCAGGCAGGTGATTTCCTTGTCTGAGCCAGTGTTTTCTGTGTCTGAGACAGAGTTTTTGCAGCTGACCTCGCTTTTTGGCAGCTAACCCAAATGTTGGTTTTAAAGATAAACTCTTCAAATAATTGAATTTCCACATTCCATAACCACCTCAGCTTTCTCCTGGCATCACCAGGAAAGGCAGAGCCGATATTGCCATTTTTCATATAAATATGGGTCTGTGCTCATCACCTGGTGCCGTTTTGGTCAAAGGACACATCGATGGGTTTTTCTCAGGTGCTTAAAAGGAAATTTTTTTCCCTAAAACTCAGAATTTCTGAAGAAACTAAAACCTGAGTGGTCCAAAAGTGGCGAAGCCAGTGATTGTCATCTCTGAGCTGAAGTTTTGGCAGCAGAACCATACCTTGTTTTTAAGGATAAACTCTCCAAATGGTTGAATTCCCTGATTTTGTAATGACCTCGACTTGCCATCTCTGTTCCTTCCCATTCCCTCCCTGCTAACCCCTAATTTTTTTGTAACTTTTGCTGGATTTCTCTGTGTTTCCCACAGGAAAATTGTAGGGAAAATAGATGAGGATGGAGATGGGTTCGTGACGGTGGAGGAGCTCAAGGCCTGGATCAAGTTTGCCCAAAAGCGCTGGATTTACGAGGATGTGGAGCGCCAGTGGAAGGGCCATGACCTCAATGAGGACGGGCTTGTTTCCTGGGAGGAATATAAAAATGCCACCTATGGATACATCCTGGGTAGGTCCTGGCTCTTGGGATGAGCCTTTCCTGGAGCAGCTGGGACGTCCTGCTCTGTCTCCAGTGGTCACAGGTGGTCGTGGGTCGGGAGGGGCTTGTGGAGCCATGGTGGGTGGGATGGGCGTGGATCCAGGTGGGCTTGTGGTGGAGGGGAGTCCGTGGCTGGGAGTGTGGAACAGTGGTGGGCTGGCGTTTGGCTGACCCGAGGTGGGTTTGTCCCCTGGGGTAGGCACAGGAATGTGATGTAGGGCATGGCCCTGGTGTATGTGGGGCCAGCTGGAGCAGATGTCCCCAAGTTGTTACACTTTAAAACCTCCAGAACTCTCCAATTGACCTCCTGGTGGCAGTAACAAAGAGAAATCCAGGGAAAAGAACCCAAAGACATGGAAATCTCCCCAGGGGGACATTTACACATCCCACACCCCTCTTTTCCCCTCTGCAGCCACACTTGGGCATTATTAATGTCCCTGGTGACAAATGCAGCTCTGGGCTGAATCCAGGTGATTTTGGGATTAATGGCATGTGGGAATGCGGTTTTGTGGCCCTTTGGAATTCCTGGCTTTTGGGGGAATTTAGGACCCACTGATCTGTGGCTGTGGAACCACCATGGTGTGGCAGAGATTAGTAGAGTTTTCACACAAAAACCATTAGTAGAGACTTCAGCTGCTTTCCCTTGTCCTGGGAGCAGTGTTAGACCACAGAAATAGCGGATTTTGGGACAAGTGCAGTGCCAGCAGTGTGGCATGGCTTCATACATCCCTGGGAGTGAGGGAAGCAACAGCTCTTTTGGAGTTAAAACCTTAAATCCTTAAGCACTGTGCCAGCTCTGGCCTCCAGCACTGTAGACTGGCCCGGGTGGAGGAGCTGCAGCTCTGGAGTGTCGAATCCACTCTAATTTCCTAAATATTGCCAAAAATAGTCAAACTGCTCCGCGGGATGTGCAGAGGGGGAGCCGCTGCACAGGAGGCTCATCCATCTCCCTTGGGATCGGGGAGGATCTGGATTTGCTGTGCTGGTGGCCAGGGGAGTCACCCGTGACACCCGTGGGCTGGGGCAGCACTTCCCAAACCTCCCTCTGCCATGGATTCCTGGGGTCTGGGCTAATCTGCCTGTGTAAATCCAGCCTGGAAGGGGACAGAGAGTCCTGGGAAGGGTTTGAGCACTGAGGAGTCTGGGGTGGCGTTTAGGACCTGCAGGTGTTGGATAGGGAAAAATACGAACATTCATGAGGAAAAGCCTTACTGAGCAAGCCCTGAATTAGTGGAACGCCCTTAATGAGCTGAAGGAGAAGTTCCTTCCCGCAGCTGGAGCAGCGTGGGGAGTGCCCAGCCCCCGGCACGGCCGGTTCCAGAGCCGGAGCGGCGCTGGAGGCCCAGTGCCCTTGGCAGGCCCCGGTGGAGCCTCCAGTCCTGCTGCTCCCACATACTTGTATCCTTACGGAGTGCCGGGAGGATCCTGCCTCACGCTCTGGCTCCGGCTCCTCTCAGCAGGAATTACTTTTCCACAGCTCTTTGCTGCTGAAATGTTCCCCTGTCTTCTCCTCGCTCCCCTCCCTGGCCAGAGTGGGGCTGGAATGCCTCTGGAAGTGCCTCCTGAGTGTTGACCCGTGGCCAAGGGATGTGTGGGGCCAGGCATCGCCCTCAGCTGCTCTGGAGGGTCCAGAATGTGGTGTTTTGTCAGCAAAACGAGGTGCTGAGAGTGCTTTTATTAATTAATTACACACCAGGATGAGTCACCGGGTGGCCCCCAGAAGTGTCATGGAGCAGTGCGGGGTTCTGCTGGGGGGAGTCCTGCGAGGCAAGGGATATCAAGTGATAAATGTCCAAGAGCTTCATCTGAGGCTGGAAATTCCTTTGAAACTCCCTTCTAAATCAGAATATCATCATTATCATCATCATCACTCCTATTTTTGTAAATTCCTCAATCCCATGGTGGGATCCAAAACCAGGAATGCTTGTCCCAGGAGACAAGATGCTGAGTTGAGTTTGTGGCTTTGCTGCCATACTCTGAGCAATACCTCAGCTCTGTCTCCTTCCCCTCCCTGTGCTCCCCCAAACCTGTCCCAGCCCAGGGACCAAGACAGGAAGTGACCTTGGGGGCTTTGGGAGGGTTTAACCCTTTTTTACTCACCTGCACCACCCCCCTCCCCCATCAAACCCAGTAATTAGCCCAACAGCAATTAAGGAATTGTCTGATAATGGTGCTGGTCCCAAAAGTTTCCTTGTTTGGGGCTATGCTGCTTCTCAAGGCAAAACCTTGGGAACAGAATGGGAAATTTGGGGTTCATTCTGCCCTAGAGCTGCCTTAAACTCAAAATCTTAAACTCAAGATGGATGCTCCAGAGCTCCTTAATCCCAAACCCCTTAATCCAGGGCTCCCCAGTGCCTGTCTTTTGTCCCAGGTAACAGAGCAGGGACACAGGGACATTTGGACCCTCTCATCAGATCGGGCCTGGCTGTGGTTTAACATAACCAGAGCGTGGCAGTGTCCCCCAGGATCCACGTTGTCCCTGGGCTGCTGGAGCTGCTGTCCTGCTGCTGGGGGGCCGTGCCGAGCGGCCACGCGTGCCCGCGTCCCACCCGGCCGCTGCCTCCTGCCCCGGCAGCCAGCGAGATCCCCTTACACATTCCCCTCCCAAAATAGTTCAGGTTGAGCCTCCGGCCGTGCCGGCCAAACCCCCCGAGCCCTGTCTTTTGGGGCCTCTCCCTGGGAATGTCAGGATCACAGGGCTTCTGCAGCTCCTCCTCCTGGGAGTGGGCATAGGAGAGGAGTGGTGGCTGCAATTGAGCTTTCGTTGGCAGAGCCTTGGGAGGTTGTGCTGAGAGGGAGGAAGTTGAGTTGAGGAGTTTGAGGTTGGGTGGAGGATGTTTAGGTTGCATTGGGGAAGTTGAGGAAGAGAAGGTTGAGTGGAGGAGGTTGAGGTTGGCTTGAGGTTGAAGTTGAGAGGAAGTTGAGGTTCAGTAGAGCAGGTTGAGTTTGAATTGAGGTTGAATTGAGAACATTGAGTTGGGTTGAGGTTGTGTTGGTGGTTGCCGTGGACCTTGCCCTGCCCGGGTTGACCCGAGGGCTCCCTGTGCTCCCTCCCAGATGATCCAGACCCCGACGATGGCTTCAACTACAAACAGATGATGGTGCGGGACGAGCGGCGCTTCAAGATGGCCGACAAGGATGGGGACCTGGCAGCCACCAAGGAGGAGTTCACGGCCTTCCTGCACCCTGAAGAGTACGACTACATGAAGGACATTGTTGTGCAGGTGGGGCCAGCACAGAGGCATTTCGGGGAGCTCTGGTGGCGGGTGGTCACTGAGGGGCCGATTTGCTCCGGGCCCAGGTCACGCCGGCATCTTCTTGCAGGAAACCATGGAGGACATTGACAAGAACGGCGATGGCTTCATTGACCTGGAGGAGTACATCGGTGAGATGCTGGTGCTGCTGCTCCCCTCAGGGGCCCCGGCCAGTGGGAGGCACTGCCACCGTGTCCTTCCCAGCCCTCCCCCTCACAGAGTGTTCTCTCTCTCAAACTTCCACCTGCCCCCATGCCTCCATCGAGGGTTTTCAGGTGAAATCATGACCCAGGTGGTGCTTTGGGATTTTGAAGATGGCTTTAGGGAACTCAAGGTTTGGGGTCAGTCCTTGGGATGGGCACAGGGCAGTGGGGCTGATCTGATGATGCTCTCCCCACAGGTGACATGTACAGCCAGGATGGTGACGCTGATGAGCCCGAGTGGGTGAAGACGGAGCGGGAACAGTTTGTGGAATTCCGGGACAAGAACCGGGATGGGAAGATGGACAAGGAGGAGACCAAGGATTGGATCCTGCCCTCGGACTACGACCACGCCGAGGCTGAGGCCCGGCACCTCGTCTATGAGTCCGACCAGGACAAGGTGGGCCAGCAGGTCCTGGGGGATTTTGGGAACGGGATGGGAGGAGCGGGGAAATAACAGGATGGGGAAACAGCGGAATGGGGAAATAGCAGGATGTGGCGTTCCCTGCAGGACGGGAAGCTGACGCGGGAGGAGATCGTGGACAAGTCAGATCTGTTCGTGGGCAGCCAGGCCACGGACTTCGGGGAGGCGCTGGTGCGGCACGACGAGTTCTAGGCTCGAGGCCGACAGCCGCTCATGGGCTCCGTCCCTCGCCGAGGCCGCTCCTGCCGAGAAGCCCCATCCTGGCTCCCAGGGGCGGGGTCGGGAAAGCCACACTCCCCAGGCACTTGGGGCTCGTCTCGTTGTGGGTTTTCCCTGGATTTTAATGACTTTTGGGTTATTTTTGTATGTTTTGGTTTACCACGTGTGGAAACGGCTCCCCTGGTGCAGGGGCAGCGATGGGGCTGCCCAGGGCTGCGGGGCCTGGGGGGGAGTGGGAAATCCACAGAGGGATTGGGATTGGGGTTGGGATTGGGATTGGGATTGGGATTGGAATTGCAGTCAGAATAAAAATTAGGATTGGAATTGGAGTTAAAGTTGAAATTAAAATTAGAATTTGAATTGGATTGAAATTTGAATTAAAAATGGAATTGGAATTAAACATTGAAATCAAAATTGAAATGGAATTGGAAACAAAAAAGTCAAATTGAATTAAATGGAAACACTGATGTGAAATTGGAATGAAAAACGAACACTGAAATGAAAATTCAAACTCAAGAAAAGCCCAAAACCATCAGAGCAGCAGCAGGACCCAGGGGGTGACCTGGAGGTGACCCCAGAGAGGTTGGACCCTCCTCCCCTGTCGCTGCCCCGTGGGATCTGGGCAAGACTTTCCCCCAGCCCTGCTCCAAGTGCCTTGAACCCCCCAGACCTCTGGGGGAGGGCCTCATCCCACCATCCCACCCTACTCTGGGAAAATTCCCAAGGTTTTCTCTCTTCTGTGTTGTTAGTCCCCCTGCAGCCACCAGAGCTGTGTGGAATCGGGCCCGGCCATCTCCAAATTCCCAGGGTTTCCCTTAAATCCTTTCCCAAAGGTTTCCAAGGGCTGACCGGATCCTCCCACCTTCTCCTCCTCCTCCTCTTTCTACTCCTCCTTTTCCTCCCCTCCCTAAATCCAGTGGTAAGTGGGTTGGGAACATGGCCCCATGCAGGGTCTGGGAATCTGGGAGTGCTGGGGATGATCTGGGAACGTCGGGGTTGGTATGGGACACCAGGGATGATTTGGGACAGCTGAAGTGATTTTTGGCACCCTGGGAAAGCCTCTGGTGCAGCCACCCAGGCCAGCAACAGCCCCTCTCCTAACACGCCCCCCTCTCCCATCCACGAGGATTTGGGGCCCTGTGACAACTCTGGACACGGATTTTTCGCCTCCTGCGAGTTTATTCCTCGGTTTTCTCCTCGGGCTGATTGAAGGGATCCGGTTCGGTTGGAACTCAATAAACCTGTTCACCCCCCGATGGGCCGAGGGGGACGGACCCCAATTCCCTGTTTCACCCTAAACTGGGATCTGGGGGACCCCCCTTGGACTGAGTCAGAAGGGTTCAGGCAGTGGGGGGAACTGGGTGGGGGTGTGGGGGGACATGAGGCCTGTGGGAGTCCTGCCCCTGGGGCTTGAGGGGCTCAGCCCCACAGAGGGAATCCAGCCCCGGGAATGGGGGGGGCTCAGTCCCAGCCCCACCCCACAGATGGGGGGGCTCAGCCCCAGCCCCACGGATGGGGAGCTCAGCCCCGTGGATGAGGGGCCTTAGGCTCCACAGATGGAGATGGGTAGCAGCGTCCCACCCTGCGTGTGAGGCCTGAGGGGACAAGGGAGCAGAGTCCCATCGTGGCATCACCGTGGAGCACAGCCACCTCCAGGACCCCGTCCTGCCCCGCTGTGGGGCACAGTTTTCCCTGGGACCCACCCTCACTCCCTGCCACGGGGCACAGCCATTCATGGGACCTGTCCCACCCTGCAGTGGGGCCCAGCTCCCCCTGGGACCCCCATCCCACCCAGCCATGGGGCACAGCCCCCACCAGGACCTCCGTCCCGTCCCAGCATGCGGCACAGGCGGCCCCAGGCCCCCCTGTTCCCACCCTGCAGTGGGGCACAGCTGCCCTTGGATGCCCGTGCCGCGGGTCCCCGGTGCTCAGTGTGTCCCCGTTGCGCTCAGACCGCGGCCATGGTTTATTGTCCCACCCGCGCTACATCCTAGGCTGGCCGGGGCCCCCGCGCCCCCAGGGCTGTGCCGGCCCCACGGTGGGGGCAGCTGGGGGATAGCGGGGGGGGCAGCCGGGGGTCCTGGGGGCTGGGGCGGTGCCAGAGCCCCTCAGCTGGGGCCGACCTGGCTGGAGGACACAGAGGAGACCTCGGTGCGCTGGGCCGAGCTGGACACGTCGGAGTCGTCTGTCATGGGCCGCCCGCACACCGTCTCCATGATGCAGGCGCGGAACTGCGGGGACACGGACAGGTGACACGGGGTCACAGGGCAGGGGACGGCTCAGCCGGGGTATCCCTCTGGTCCTGTGTCCAGTTCTGGCACTGTCCTTGCACCCTCAGGTGCCACACTGACCCCATCTCCTGTCCCCAGGGTCATGGTACCCCCAACTGTGCAAGTGTCCCCGGATGCTATCCCCAGGTGTCCCTAAGTCTCTCGACATCCTTGGACCCTCATCCGAGTGTCCTGAGGTGTCCCCTCACATGGGTATCCCTGGGTGTCCCCATGCTTGGGTCTCCCTGAGTGTCCCTGGTCCTCAGATACCCTTGGGCATCCCTGGATGCCCCCATCACCAGATGGTGACACTGGGTGTCCCCTTTGCCCATGTGTCCTGGGTGTCCCCCTCCCATGTGTGTGGGCCGTCCCTCTCTTCTGTGTCTGTGTGGGTGTCCTGGTGTCACTGGTGTCACCTGTTTGTTCATGAAGCAGTAGATGATGGGGTTGTAGACGCAGGAGCTCTTGGAGAAGAAGGCAGGGACGGTGACGAGGCGCAGGTCGATGCCGTGCTCGCGGTTGTTCACCATGTACATGGCCAGCGCCGCGTAGGGCACGTAGCACAGGCAGAAGGACCCCACCATGACCACCACCATGCGGGACACCTCCCGCTCCGCCTTCTGCGTCGTGGCCGACTCCTGCTGCTGCGCTGCCACCTGCCCCAGGGACACCCACACCTTGGGCCTGCCCCGGCTGCTGGTCCCCTGACCCACCAACCCCCTGCCCGGGCCCCAGCCCCCTGCCCAGCCCTCTGCCCATCCTCCTGCCTGTGCTCCTGCCCATGCTCCAGCCCAACCTTCTGTCCAAGCAACCTCCCCTCCCTTCCTGCATCCTTTCATCCCTCCAGTCACCTCTCCCTCCCTCCTGCTCCACATCCTGCCCTCTCTCCCTCCCTGCTGCCAGTCACTTCTCCCTCCCTCCCTCCCTGCTGCCCCCCTGCCCCTCTCTGCTCTCCATCCCTCGCTCTCAGCCACAAGTGTTCCTGACCCCAATGCCCCCCATGTCCCCTGTGCCCCCTGGGACTCACGGCCCGCAGGGCGCTGAGCAGCTGGGAGTAGGAGAAGATGATGAGGGAGAGGGGGATGATGAAGCAGAAGACGAAGAGGAACCAGGTGTAGTACTCGCTCTTGTACTTGGTGCCCACCGTGTACCAGTCAGGGCCGCAGGAGCACTGCAGCCCCTCGGGGACGTACCTGCAGCACCTGCACTCAGCTTCTGCCCTGTGCATGTGGCACCCCCCAGTGTCCCCATGGCACCCCACGGCACTTCTGGTGCCTCAAACACTCCCCTGGCACCCCCATGACCCCCGTGACCCCCCACCTGCCGCTCCTGGAGCTGTTCCAGCCCCTGCCCCCTGTGCCCACTGTGTCCCCACCTGCTCCAGCCGAAGAAGGGAGGGATGGCCACGCTGACACCGATGATCCAGGTGGCCGCCACAACCAGCAGCGCGTGGCGGGAGTTGAAGCGGAAGTTGCCGAAGGGTTTGCAGATGACGATGTAGCGCTCGAAGGCCAGGAAGGCCAAGGACCACCCTGTCACCATGCCTGGGGGAACAAGGCCACTGGCCTCACACAACCGCCCATGGCCACCAGGGCTACAGGTCACCCCAATTCCCACAGCCCCTTAGGCTGCTGGGTCGCCCCAAGTCCTATGACCCCAGTAGAATGTAGTAATCCCCATTACCTTCAGGCCTCAGTGGTCACCCCGGCCCCTCCAGCCACAACAGACCACAGGGCTCAGCCCTACCCATGGCCCGTACCCATTTTGCCACCTTTGGCCCCCACCAGACCACAGTGACCACCCCAACTCCCCCAGCCCCAGAAGAACATGATTGTCATCCCCACTGCCAGCTCCACAGACCCCAGTGGTCACTCAAACTCCTATAGTCCCACCAGACTACAGTGGTCAGCTCCTAAAGGTCCAGAAGGTCACCCCAGTGCCTGCACCCCAGCAGCCCGTGGTGGTCACCCCAACTCCTAAAGCCTTAGCAGAATGTGGTGGTCAACAATACCTCAGCCCCTACCAGAACACAGCGGTCACCCCAACTCCCACAGCCCCAGGAAGTCACTGTAGCCACCTCTGGCCTCAGCAGCCCCAGTGGTCTCTCCATCGTCTCCGGCCCCAGCAGCCTGAATGTCCCCAGGGCCCCCCCTACCTCCGGTGGCCCCTGCAAAGCCCTCAAAGGCACACATGTGCTTCCCGAAGACGAAGTATCCCTGGGAACTGGAGACGAAGACGGTGAAGATGCAGAAGACGCACATCATGAGGCCGCTGACGGAGATGTTCACCAGGATGTAGTTGAGCGGCTGCCGCAGCTTCTTGTACTTGACGGTGACGATGAGGACGATGGCGTTCAGGGGGGTGCCTGCCACGAACACCAAGCCCATGAAGATGGTCTGCAGGTAGAAGGTCCACATGGGCGCGATGTGGTACTGGGGCCCATCCCAGGGCCCCACTGTCGACAGGTTCTTGAACAGGTAGAACTCTTCCTCGTCCATGGTGGCGATGGCGGGGGGGGGGGCGCCCGCCCCCTGATATACCCTGCACCCCCAAAGCTGCTTAGGGGGGGATCAGGGCTCAGCCTGGCCAAACTTGGGGATTAGGGTGGGCTAAACCGGGCTCAGCGCCTAATCGGCCCCCTGAGCTGGGTCGAGCCGATTACCGGAGCTCAGGGAGATTTGGGGGGGGGGCAGGAGGGCTCCCCCCAACACCTGGGTATGGGGAGGGTCCCCAAGGGTCTCCAAGCTTGGTCCTGCTCCTCCTGGGATGTTCAGGTGCCCCCAAGTGTTCCGAAGCCCAGTCTTGATCCTATTGCGATGGCCAGAAGTCTCCAACCTTAGTGCTGGTCCCAGCAGGGTCCTCAGTGTGCCCCAGGAGTCCCCAAGCTCAGTCCTGGTCCACCCAGTGTGGCCAGGTATCCCCAGGGATCCCCAGGTGTCTCCAGCCTTGATCCTGCTCCCCCAGGATGGCCCAGCCCTGGATGCCTTAGGAAGAACTGCGGAGTTTCCCTCATGAGGTCACCTGCTGCCCCCCACCCCAGCACCCCAGGGTGGCCCCCCAGGTGTGTCCCCTCTCAAGCAATTGTCCCCAGTTCTGGGCTTGAGGGAATCCCTGTGCTGGGGAGACCCCAAGTGAGGTGGGGGGAGTCTGGAGGTATCACAGGGTGGGGGAGAAGACTGGGGGGGCACTGCCTGAGGTGGGGTGTCTGAGAGGGGGTGTTCATTTTGGGGGTGCAGTGCCGGGGGGGTCACCGATGGGGGGCCACTTTGGGGGTGCGCTGCTGGGACTCAACTCCCAGAAGACCCCCAGCATTTCCTGCCCTCCCTCCCCCCTCTTTCCCTCCCCCAGCCTGTGGCACCCCCGGGGAACAGGAAGGACGTGCAGAAGCTGCTTAGGGAGGATTACAGGTGCTGGCGCCCCCCCGGGCTGGGGGTGCCTATAAAGGCCGGTGCAGGGACCGAGCTGTGGCACCCTGGGACCCCCAGGGAAGGGGGAGCTCAGGGTGGGGGATGCTTCCAGGGGAAGCTGTGCCCCTGGGGAGTGTGTGTGGGGTGCCCACCCTGGGGATGCCCTGGGGCACCTCAGGGTTCTGTCCAGCTCTGGGGCAGAGATGGGGCTGGGGGGCTCAGGGATGGGCCAGGGATGGGGTAAGGGGAGGAACAGGGGGATTGGGTGGGCTGAACTCCCAGCCCATGTTTTACCAGGCAGCACTGGGCTGTACTAGATCATACTGGCCTGTACTGGGAATACTGGACTACACTGGGCTGTACTGCACTGTATTGTCTCATGGGGTTGTACTGTGCCCTGTTGGGCTGCACTGGGTCTGGTCATACTGTACCAGGGTGTACTGGGCTGAACTGGATCAGGTCAGCTCTGCTGGTGCTGTACTGGGCATCCCCATGGAGGGGCACCCCCCAAAGGGGCATCCCCCGATGGGTGCCACAGGGCAGTGATCCAGGGACAGACACCCCACAAAGGTCCCCATGTCCCTCCCCGTGTGCCCTCCCCTGTGCAGCTGCGGGCATTGAGGCCAGGGGGCTGCAGGGGGGGACACAGCGCAGGGGGAGCGGGGCAGCAGCAGAGCTGGGGCACGATGGGGAACAGCCGGGCCTTGGCAGGGGCTGCCCAGGGAGGTTTGGAATCCCCATCCCTGCAGGTGTCCCAGGAAGGCTTGGATGTGGCACCGAGGGCTCTGGGACAAGGTGGGGGTCAGGCGCAGCTCGGACTCGATGGAGGCCGTTTCCAGCCTCAGGGGTCTGTTCTTCTGCCACGCTGGGATGGTGGCCGGGGCGCGGGGAGGGGCTCTGCCGAGCAGCCGCTCCCTGCGGGGGCAGCAGGAGGGGCTGAGCGAGGGGCTCTGGGGGCTGCAGCCCTGCCGGGACACCCAGCACCCACCAGGGCAGGCACCACCAAGCCCGCAGCGCTCTCTGGTACTGGTAGCACCACCTGCACACGGGACCATGGCCCCCCCGGCCCCCCAGCGCTGTCTACAGCCCCACGGCCCCCAGGGACTCCCAGCCGCTGCTCTTGTGCCCTCCTGGATGTGGCCCCACACGTGTCCCCGCTGTCCCCATGGCCATGTTCCTTGTGTCCCACTCTCCCCGTACCCCTTGTTCCCCTGTCCCTTATGCCCTCCAGCCCTGACCCCTTTGTGCCCATGGCCACGTCCCCAGTGTCCCCGTTCCCCCTCTCTGTGCCGCACGCTGCCCGTGTCCCCTCCCCGTGTCCCGCCGCCCTGATGACCCTGGGCGCTTCCAACCCCAGAGGAAACCCAGAGCCAGGGACGGGGCGGGGGGGGGGGAGGGGGACAGCGGACTCAGGGTGTCACCACAAGGGGCAGCGGCTCTGCCCCATGGCCCCTCCCCAGGAGGCACGGGCGGGGTCAGGGCCTTTGTTCGTGGCCTTCATCGTGGCCTGCACCATCATCTTCCTCTGCCGCGGCTGCTGCAGAGCCGAGACTCCGAAGAGCACCGGGACCCTCTGTGAAGCACCCCGGACCCCCCGACCTGCCCCAGCAGCGTCCTGAACCCCCATCCTGGACTACTCTGACAACCCCCCGGAGTGCCCTGACCGCTCAGGCTCCCCTGGACCACCCTCGACCTCCCCAAACATCCTTACCCCCGCCTCCCAGACCACCCTGACCCCCCCAAACAATCCACTCTCTCCCCGTCCCACACCTTCCGTGGGATTGGGGGTCCTGGTGGGGGACCCTGTCGCGTTCCGCCCCCACCCCGTTGCGTGCCCCCCTGCCCCGGGGTATTTTGGGTGATGATGTGTTGGGGGTGCCCCCCCACCACGTGCCCCCCCCCCGGGTATTTTGGGTGCCGGTGCGTGGCTCTGACTCGGCAGGTTATTTTTAGGTGTTGGCGCAGGCGCCACCACGTCACCCCCCCCACGTCACCCCCCCACGTCACCCCTGTCACCCGTTGTCACCTCGGGGTGCACCAGCACCGCCCCCCCGTCCCCTCCCCGTTGGAAGCTTCCAGGGCAGACACCGGAAAAGGGGGAACCCGATACTCCCCAAATCACCCCCCCAGATGTGGGTCACCAAAGTGTCCCCCCCGCCCCTCCCAAGGGTGTCGCGAGGCCTCGGGTGTCTGGAGTGGGGGGGAGACACAAAAGAGATTCGGGGGGCAGCGGGGTTCAGGGCTCACCCCCAAATATGACCGAACCCCCTCCCCAGACACGTGCCACTGAGATGGGGAAACTGAGGCACGGCCAGGGGCACCCATGGCTGGAGTCACCAGGGGGGAGTGGGGGGCAACCGGGGGGGCTGAGTGGGGGTTCCACGGCGGGGGTGGTTCTGGGGGGGTCCCCGGTGAGTTCCCCCAGAGGGGGATCCTGAGAGGGTTTGTGGGGTCTAAGTTGTGCTCCTCAGGGCTGGTGGAGAGTTTTTATGTGAGTTTTTTTGGGGTCCCCAAGTGGGAAGGGATGAGTGAGGGGCTTCTAAGTAAGTAATCTAAGGGATTTTGGGGTGCGGTGCGCTGCTGGGGGCCTGTGGTGTTGGGGTATCAAGGTACAGGTGTATCAGGATAACAGGGTGTTGGGGTGCCTGGACTGTAGGGTGCTGAGGTTCTGGGGTATTTGGGATTATTGGAAGTGGATTCTGGAGTTTGGGGGTGCCTGGATTTTGGGGTGCCAGAGTTTCGGGGGTGTCTGGGTGCCAGGATTTGGGGTACCAGTGTTTCAGTGTAGGGAGGCTGGGGTACTTGGGGGGCCGAGGTTTGGTGGTGCTGAGGTTTGAGGGTGCCAAAGTTTAGGGATGCCAGTGGTTCAGCATGCAAAGGTTGGGGGTGCCAATGTCTGGGGGCACGGGGTTCTGAAGTGCCAGAGTTTAGGAGTTTGTGGCACTGGACTTTAGGGAATTTTGGGGAGTTTTGAGGTGTTGGAGTGCCAGTGTTTGGGAGTTTGTGGGTGCGGCATTTTGGGGTGTGAGTGCCGGTGTTTGGGGTTACTGAGGTTCTAGGGGTGTCGGAGATTTAGGGGTGCTGAAGTCCGTACGTTTTCGGAACTGCCGGGGTTTAGGGGAGCGAGCCTTGGTCCGGGAGTGCCGACACCGGGGGGGTCCGGGGAGTGCTGGGATCCGGGATTTCGGGAGGTGCCGGATTCCGGGGTTTGAGAGTGCCGGAGTGAGAGATTTGAGGGGTGCCGGGGCCCGGGGGTCCGGGTATGAGGCCGGGGCTGTAAATAGCGACGGCCGCGCCCCCCACCCCCGGCCGGTCGGGCGGTCTTTCCGTCCCTCCTGGTCGGTCCCTCCCCGGGACGGGGCGGGCCGGGCCGGGGCAGCGCTTAAAGTCGCCGCCGTCCCCGGCCCCGCCACTTGCTGCCGTCGCCCCCGACCCGGGAACGCTCCTGGGACGCATCGCGAACACACAGGACCCCACCGCGAACCGCTGCTCCGGGAACTAATCGGAAACCGGCCCGGGAACCTACCGGATCCCCCAGCCCTCCGGGACCCGCCGCTCCGCTCCGGGAACCCCCTGGGAACCAACCCCACCACCGGGAAACTTGCATCGGGACAGACCCAGGACACCACCCCCGACTCCGGGAATAGGATCCCCTACCCAGGACGCCGGTACCGAGCAGCGAACCCCTCTCGGGACACCGGGACTGAGACGGGATCCCGTTCCCAGGCACCCGTACTGACGCCGGGAACCGGGACCCTCCCTGAGAACCGGGACTGACCGAGTACACCGCCCCCCATTGCCGGGAACTGGGACCCCACCCAGGACACAGACGCCCACCCAGACCCCCGCCCAGGAACCGGGACTAACCCAGGACGCCATCCCTCAGCACCGGGACCCCATAGCGGGCACCGAGGGCCCCCCCCAGGGACACCCGCTCTGACCCCGGACACCGTCCCCCAGCACCGGCTTTGCCACCGGGACCCAGAGCCCCCACCCCGGGCACCCACGTTTACCCAGGACCCCCACAGGACCCCGGCACTGATTCGGGACCTACCCCCACAGTACCAGGATCCCTCCAGGACGCTGGGACTGACCTAGGACCCCCACCCCGCACCAGAAGTGACCCAGGACTCCC